>JAXCLO010000242.1:2938922-3004617 GCA_035583995.1 Arremon aurantiirostris | reverse complement strand
CTTTTAGTATAGTTTTAATATAATATATATCATAAAATAATAAATCAAGCCTTCTGAAACATGGAGTCAGATCCTTCATTTCTTCCCTCATCCTGGGACCCCTGTGAACACCGTCACAGGAGAGGGGAGCTCAAACAGGCAGAGGAGCTGTGGAGGGATGGGACCTGCTGGTCTGCAGCCCTGGAGATTCCTGAATGCCACAAAAAAGCAGCAGGGTCAGCAAGAGCCCGCGAGGCAAGAGCAGCTTTCCTGTTCAGAGCCGCCTGCAGGACTGTAAAGCCATTAAAGAATGGAGAGATCAATCTTAATCATGGGACCTGCTCTTTGGAAAGCCCCACTGGAGCAGTGCAGCAGCTCTTTCAAACTTTAAATCACAGAAGCAGTGAAACCAACATCTGATTTTTGTTTTTAAAAACTGCAAAAAAGAGAATTTTTCACAGAATTGTCAGTTCCCAAATTCAATAATATAGGTGTTGGGGGAGCAATCCATACACTGAGTTTTACAAAAAAAACCATGAATACAAGAAATTGCTCCTGAAAATAAAATAGCACAGTCTAGAGAAGAATTTGATATTATTTCTTTTTGCCTTTTTCAGTTTCTAAGCAGTAGAATAAGACTGGAAATAAAGCAAAGCTCAGGTATGCAGTGATGTATCAGGTCTCCAAGTATTAGCAGTGGGAAGAAGCATAAGGCGTCACAATGCAGTGAAGGCCTTTAAAAATTTGCCAATCTTTAATTGAAATTAAATGCTATAGGAGGAAAAGATAAACATTTTATAGGAGGGAAGATAAACATGTTAAAGAAAATGGGAATTTCATACAGAATTTGAAAAAGGATAAACAGTATAACTTGGAGAAACAGTAGTATTGGCTTGATGGTTTTTCTTTTTTTTGGTTTCTTGATAATTTGCCACTCTTTCAATACTTTTAATATTTTGCAGTATCCAGTCTTGAGCTTGTAAGATAAGGAAAAGTTGTGGAAATCAGCCTTGATCCATGTGCACATTTTATAATCTCATATCAGTGTCTCTGACGCTGCTGGAGAGATCAATAGATGTTCCCTGCTGAGGATGTTATCTTTGGTACCAACTTTTTAATTAACTCTTGTCCTGAGCTCAAAGAGCAATGTTTCACAGTAAAAACTCTTGATGTACAAAGCAGATCTGACATTTATCAATTACACTCCGTGGTATCCGGTGCAGTGATCAAACAGGCAGAGCTGTACTGCTGCTTGTTCTCCAGTGATGGCAAAATAACTCACACACCCACATCAAATGCATTTGCATGGCTCTGGACTCCTTTGGAGCGTGTTTACCAATCACTTTGTGAGGGATATTCTGTTGGCACTAAAGGGAAATTGTCAATGCTGAGATCATGTGTTATCAGACGTGATGGAGAAGGTAATAAATGTGGTACAGTTTTAATTTGGGTTGCTGTCAGTGGAAGAAGCCAAGGTGCTTTCACTTCTCCCTGCTCTGAGTTTGCTTTGCTCTGCTTTGGGCAGCAGGGAGGCATTTCCACATGGAGCTTTCCTTGGGCATCTGTGCACCAGCCCATAGGGCTCTGCTTTTGGCTCCCTCCTTTGCTTTTCAGGTGAAAATCTCATTTATCAGCAGTGAATCAGGGGCAGTCCATGAATCTATATGACATTTTTTCCTCAGGGGGAGCAGACTGGCAATCCTGTGGAAGTGTTTTCTCTTTGTGCCATCTCTGAGACCCAGCACCCTCAGTCAGCTCCTCACCACTCACCCCAGAACCTTTCAGTATCTCTCTGAATGCCTCTGCTCTGCTTGGTAATTCCTGCTGTTTATTGGTATTTTTAGGGTGCTTTCCAGAGATGGCACAGAATTGATATATGCTGTTAAAACATAAAAAGGCTTTCTAAAATTTCAAGTTGTATTACTTCATATTCTTTCTGTGTTGTTTTAGTCTTTGGTTGCAGTAGCAGTCACTGAATGTCTGAGGGTCATCCAGCACTGTTGATACATCATGACAACAGTCAAATTAATGATTAAAAAACCTCAACAAGGACAACTGCTTCTTAATACTCAGTCTAAGTGTTTCTATTTATTTAAGGGGTTTTTACAGCATGTCTGGGAAGACTTTCTCTGCCTCTCTTTGAGATCTCACGTATTGAAAAACTGTTGAGATTTCAAGAGCCACTGTGTTTTAGGAAGACCTCCTAAAGACATCCTAATTCCCAAATCCCCTTGAGATGCCGTGCACTCTCCAGCAGCAGAGCTCCTGCCTGTGTTATTACTGTTTATTTTTGTTGAAGGAGACACTAACACCCAGAAACAAATGGTGATCTCTCCCTGCAGTCTGATTCTATTAGGGGCAGCTGCAGCTGGGGACAAAGCAGAGGATGCAATTTTTTTTGCTTGTGCTCCTCTGATTGCTTTGTTCATCTCTGCTGGTGACAGATTAGCTCTGCAGCACATCCCTAGGTCACCAGCCAGCCTTTTTGTATTTGTACTGGTCAGTGCTCTGAAGAGAGGCTTTAAATTGGAAATAACACTTTCTTTTGTTGCCCTGTGTTTTTGGAGAGCCAGAACTCCAAGGCAGAGCCACAGGTCACCCTGGAGATGCACCAGCAGTGCAGAATGCAGCAGGTTCTGTGCAGCACCCATCCCTCATTATTCCTGCTGGCAGCCGGTCTGAGCTGCCCATGACATTTATAAAATCCTTTTCATAAAAAATTTAAGGTTAAAAAGTGTTAAGAAAAAGTAACCTTGCCAAGGTTTACTAATGAAAGAGGGAAAGGTTATTTTATAATCAAATGTACAAAGGAAAGCACTGTTCTTCATCCTAACTGGACGTTTTCTTCATAAAATGCAAAAAGCCCTTATCTCTTATATTTCATTTTCATCAGGTTTTCCTGAAATAGTTATAATTAAATATCCTTTTCAAACTTCCCCTTGAAGCATCAAAGTTACAGTTTAAAACAAGATAAGAGATTTAAATTCTTTGCCAACTCTGTGAGATGCTCTTTGCAAAGACGCCACAAAAACAACCTGGATTTTCAGAGAATGGGATGGGATATGTCGAAAAAAAACCCCAAAAATGAAACAGTGGTGCTGAATGTAGTTCCAAAATATGGACAGATTCAACCACTCTCTCTTTCCAAGAGTCTGACCAACCAAAGCAACACCAGGGAGGCAGAACTGTTGCATCTCTGCCCTGATAAAGGAATTTCTCTCTTATTTCCTCATGTCACTTCCAAATGGAGCTATATATTTTGTTCTAGCTATCAGGAGAGGAATACCCATCATCACTTCATTTCTGGGACCAAATTTTAAAATGTAGGCTTCTGAAAAAATAGGGAGACTGTGAATTTTAAGTCTTTTTCATGGAATGTGGAGTAATTTCGTCAGTGAAGCAATTTTTTATCCAGACAAGAAGACTCACTCCAAGAAAAATAGCCCTGCAAATAAATGCATCAGGGGGCAGAAAGCACAAAGTTAGAATCAAGGAAGATTCTCCTTCTTTTTTCCAAATTTGGTTAATTTGATTCTTTCCTCTGTCTGGGTTTTCCCCCTCTGGCCCATCCACCGTCCCTTCTCATGTGTATGAAATGGATTGTTGTTTTTTGGCTGAGACTAAAAGTACAGCAGCACATGTGCTGCAACAAAAGGGCTTCAGATGAGTTTAAAAACACTAATTAAAGCTAGAACATTTAGATTTTACCAGCCAGTTTCAGTTGAAAGGATTTTCTTTCTGCACAAGATCCTTTTAAAAGCTGATCATACCCAATCCTCTCACCTTGGGCTTTGGAATGATCTTTTATTCTCTAGAACAGTGGGAAGGTTAAACCTCTATTATTTATTTTGTTTTTTATTTTGTTTGGTTTTAATATCCATCACATGAGTTGTAGCATAGAAATCTCCTGAGTAAACTTCATTTTTCTTCTGGAATCCTGACTTGAACAAGGAAGCAGCTCCTGCCTCTTGTCTTTATCCTGCCTGTTTTAATAGCAGTCAGAACCTGGAAAAGAACAGCAGTTAATAAATATACCTTCATAATGAAGTGCTTAAAATTGAGGAAAAAATGCTGTGTCCCAGCTAATTTATTCCTCATCTCAAATATGTTCTAGCCCTCATTACTTTTGAAGTAAACTGAGAACTTTTGCCAAGTATATTTTGATAGTAATGAATAGAGACTTCTCTGGGAGATGGATACTGCTTATCTCCAGGTATGTTCAAACTCAATGAGCATTTTCTCTTGTATCCTTGCCAAAATACCTTTCCAGCACAGCTTGCCAAAAAAATCCCAGAGAACAGTCCTTTATCTTTTTGAGAACCAAAAAATGAGTCTGTGTAGTGGGCTAGACTGACTTATCAGCAGTGAAATTCAAACTTCCTTGGCCTGTGCTTCATCCCAGATAGAAGCTATTTAATGGAGACACCTGCCAAAAATTATCATCAGCTTTCTTGGGGTGTTGATGGCTGCTCATGCACCTCATCAGTTCTGCCCTGCTACCTGAAAGCAGAGCCCTCTTCCAGGAAAATGAAGATTCCTTGGCTGAGACTGATGTGGGAAAGGATTTTGAATGTTTTACTTCCATAAAACAACAAAGAGGAGAGAGAATGAATTATCAATATAGCCAAGACATCACACACTGAAAGCTGAATTAGCAGCACAGTAAAAATGGCTTTTGTGCGACCTGCAGGCTTTGATAGAAATGGGAGAGGCAGCTGATGGAGCTGGCACTGAGTGACCCTGCTTTGCAAGTCATTCTGGTTTTCTGGTCATTTTTCCAGTTCTGGGAGGCACACAATGAAATGCTGCCTTTAAAGTGAGCAATGTAGCCCTAATATTTATAAGAAAAAAAAAAAAAAAGGCTATTTTCATTCTTTGAAAATTTCAGAGCGTGTTAAAAACTTTTATCTTCAGTGTGAGCTTAGTTTGTCCTGCTTACATTTTTCCAGTTCTGTTTTTTTGTTAACTAGAAACAAATTCATCACTGGAATACATCTTCCAAATGCATTGTAAGTTCCTGTAGGATCTTTATTTTGGATTTAAAATTAAAGCTATACATGATATTCTGTCCATTAATTTCCTACCATGATTGAATTGAGAAATGCACAGAAGGAGAAGTTATTAAAGCAAAAAAATCACTTTCTATTAATATTGTTCATATTCTACTGTAGCTTCTTTATAGCCAGATTCCTTCTAAGATGAAAGTAGTTTGGATCTGGGAGATGCTTTGTGTCCTGGTGCTCTGATGGCAAATGATTCACAACTGTGTACATCAAAGAGTTAGACATATGGAAATTGTATTGTGGGTCTCCTCCAAATCTTTCAGCATTTCTTTAGCCATCTCTAATGAGCATCTCCAGTTTAAATCTCTTCCAAATTTAGTTCATTCAAAAGCAATGCCATAACTGAAAGCATTCTGTGATGTTTTGATCACCCTCCCTGAGCTTTATTCTATGAGAAATCCCTGTGGGCAAGCACTGAGGATGAGCTGTGCAAATCTGCTTTTCTCCCCTGGATTTTCCTGTGGCTTTCTGAGTGCCCCTGCACTCTGGGTGCCTGGGCAGGAAAACAATTGAAATTCAGCAGCAATTGCAAGTTATCTGCAAACTGATTTAATATTCACTTCAAAGCAGGCACCAGTGAGTTCCAGAGGAGATTTTAGTGATGCAGTGTTTGTTCATGTGAAAGGACAGAAACCCTGGGGTCTGCCTGAGTGAGGATACACGTGGGCACTTCCGTGGCAAAACTTTCAGTATTTTCTGAACAGGAACCCAAATCTGGCTGTGCTCTTGTGGATTTTAAGGGTGTTACAACCAAGAACTACAATTATTTTAAGCCCATTTTTATGTTAGTCTAGCCAAGGTGTTTCCTTTTTAAAGCTTAGTCAGTTGGCAATAATGATCTGGACGTACTCCCTGCTTTTGTTTCCAATCCCATTTTTATTTTTCAGCAATCTTCTGATTCTGTTCAGTAATTATTTCTGTGGTTTTGTCAGGAACTTCAGCAATTTCTTCTGCAGAGTTTTGAAGTGTTCTGTTCAGAAAGAACTGTGAGATCCAAAGGATTCTTTGGGCCATGGCAAACACATCTTTGATAGAGTGTTCACACTTTGTACCTGAATAAGAAAATGTCTTGTCAGCAAGGTTTGTTTTCCTTCAGGTTTTCTTTTCTGACCTGCAGACCAAATACTCTGGCTGTGATACAGCCTGTGGTATTCTAGTGTGCCTTCATCCATTTTTAAATCATTCTGTGTCTTTAAAGATTTTTATTTTACAGGAATAATCATCCGCACTTTGGGACAAAAAAGTTTGTGCTTGTAAAAGTTCCCCATTTGTCAGAAAACAGAAAGGTTGCACATCCTGAAAAACTCAGAAATTTCCTCACAAGTAGTGCTCAGATCCTGGGAATACTTTTGAAACTGTTTACTGAAGTGACATTTCTTTTTCCTGGTCCACAAGGGAATGCTTTGCATGCTGAATTAACCCGGCAGTCTCAAGAAATTTGTCACCATTTTTTCTGGAAGTTCTGCCTCAGGCAGCTCAGTGGGGTAAAGCCCAGAAAGGCATTTTAAATCTCTTTTAAATAGCCCCAATTCTGTTTAGATATGAACCTGCTTCAACTTATTTGCCTTGTTTCAATACCAACTTAAATCAGTGGCAAAATATTTATTAATTTGGAGGTGATGACTGGGCCCTAAAAGTGAAAGCAGATTCTACTATGTGGCATTGATGATAAATACTCTATTTTCCATTCTCAATAACAAGGGTTATAAATGATCAGTCATCAAAGTAAATAGAAGAACAAATGCAAACACAGCATAACCACTGAATACTTCACAATCAGAAAAAAACCACAGGTATTTGCGGTGAATTATTTCTTCAGTCTTTGACCCTGGTGTAATTATTTTGATGCTGCTGAAGTGCACCCATGCAGCACAGTAGTTTCAGGCAGGAAGTGGAGAAGAAAACTTTTTCCAATTGAAGCTGCAGGACCAATTTTGATAGCAATTATCTGAGGTTGGGTCAGCTGGCTGGATGTTATTATCTCCCGCCAAACTAAAAAATGAAATTTATGAAAAATGAAACCTGTAATGATCCACAGTGGTGAGACCCCAGTAATGGGAGTCATCCAGAAATACTGATCATCTCCCTGCTGCACAAGATAGCATTTGGTGGCATTTCATCTGATCTGCTCTGAAGGGAGAAATTCCAGTTCAAGGTTCATTAATAGCATGTGAATATCATTTCCCAGCACTGCTGGCTCTCACCCTGCTAGGAATGCTGAGTTTCTCCTGCTCCCATTTGGCTGCTGGTGCCAGATGGGATGGGGAAAGGAATGAAGGGGATCTTACAGGCACAGGTCCTTTAAAATCTCCTGTTTGTTGTGGCAGCAATCCTACAAATGAGAACATTGTTTGTATTAAATATCCTTTTTAATGTAGAGGCTTAATGGATTAGACTGAAAAATGTCTTTCCCTAACACACCTGTTGAAAGTCGTGTTCACGCTCTTCATTCTTGCCTTAATCTCTTGAGGAATCCCATAATTTTCCTTGATTTGTGGTGTTCTACTTGAGATTTATCAATGAGCAGAAAAAGGGGAGGTTTTCTCCACATTATTATTTACAGACACATTGTTGTTTATGCCCAAGTCTGACTTGTTACCTTTTTGAATCAGTTGCACATAATAGAAAATCCACTTTTGTCTCTGGGGAGCTGTGGTTGTGCCTGTAGGTGATAATTATTCTGCATACATGTAAAAAACTCTGCTTTTGTTTTCTTTGGGCTCAGATATATCCTAGATATTTAGAATTAAGAGTTTCTTTTAAGCTTTCCTTGTCAAGATAAACAGTCTGAAGTTTTAAATCTTGCACCCAGGCTGGTTTCCCAGTTCTTCAGTCATTTTTATGGCTCTGCTAATCCTTCTGCTCCCAGTGGTCCTCAGGTGAAAGCCATTGTGATTTCTCAGTTCAGACACTCGTGACCAGTGAGAAGGGATTGTATTTCAGCATCCCTGAAACGCTGATCTCACAGAGCAGCCCTGAGCCAGGAGTGATGGCTGTAAATAGAGAATCCTCTGGGACACTTTTATTTGCAATAGAAAAGTCCATTTGGAATCAGTGTAGATCCAGACTTTGGAGCCACTCTTGATTTTTGTGACAATTCAACTAACCCATATCATATCCTCCAATTATTCCTAACAAAGGATTCATAAATTTGATTAAGGCTGCAGGATTTTGCAGTGTGTGATGTCGCTATTGAGCTCTATAAGATGTGTTCCAATGTCACAGACAACTTTTGTGAAAAATCTTTTCTTAAGATTTTTCCTTCTGAGAAGCTGTAGTTTCAGCAACAAAATGTAAACAATTGTTATCTACTGCTGTAGAATGCAACAAGTCCACCAGTGATTGGCCCATCTTAGATGTTTTTAATTAATGGCCAATCAATAATGACAGAATCCGAGAGAGCTGCCTTTTGTTATCATTCTTTCTTTTCTATTCTTAGCTTAGCTAGCTTCTGAAGAAACCTTTTCCTTCCCTTTTCTTTTTAGTATAGTTACAATGTAATATATATTTATCATAAACTAATAAATCAAGCCTTCTAAACACAGGGTCAACATTTTCATCTCTTCCTTCACCTGAAAACCCCTGTGGCCACAGTCACATTCCAACATAAAGCAGAAATATCTCACAAATAGTGACAAAACCTTTGTTCACAAATAGTGACACCTACAAACCTTTGTTCGCTGCATCCCCAGGGGTCTTGGCACACCCTGGATGTGGTGCCTTGGGTGGAGCTCCTTTCATGCCTGAGACTGAGGAGCTGCAGCAGATCAGAGCAGGGCCAGCGCACCCAGCTCCCATCACCAGCCTGTCAATATGAGGAGAAGTGACAGGACACTAACACGGCCCAGGATGTTTGTTAGGGAGAGCTCACCCATGAAATTTATCATCCTTTCAAACCCAGACACTGCACGGTTTCAAAGGAGCTTTGAGGGGCTCATGAAAATTAAATGCAGAAAATGTGGAGTGAGTGGAAGATGAAATAGCTTCCATATCACTTAGAGATTTTCCTTTAATTGCACAGAATGTTTTAGCTGCAGAAGTAAATTATTTTCTGTTCTTATTAAATAAAACAATGCATGACTTTGCTGTGTTTTCAGCCATTTTGAGCAACTGTGTGAATAGTTCTAGTGTAAATATTTTTATTTTAGTGTCTCCCTGTATTACTTCTAGAAGATTCCCAATGGCACTGATTTAATAGCTGTGCTTCTGGTTGAATTGGTTAAAAACATTACAAACACTTTTGAAACCAGATTCCTGCTTTTCCTGCTACAGTTCACCAACAGAAACAATGCAATAATTTAATATCACTGTGGGTTTCTGCAATCAGCAACATGAAAGGTCAGATGATGTGTTAGTGGATGTGCAGTTGTTATAAATGTCAGTATGTGTTTAATGTACATGTTTCACAAGAATACCTGTCAAGTATTTTAAACTCTCATAATAAAAGCAGTAAGTTTGGCATGCCAAAATACAACTATTTAATTTCAATATGTGTTCCATTTGGCACAGAGAGCTCTGGTGAGGAGGGAAAGTGGTGAGCAGAGTTTTTAGCTGAATTCTCCCCATCACAATCACAGTCTCAGGGTCTCTGGAGCTCATTTCTCTACGCAGCCTCTCCAGCAGGTCCCTCCTGACCCTCTGCTGCAATCATCAGTGCACTGACTCTTCCAAGTGGCCACTTGAAGGGACAGAGTTAAGGTTCACCTGGTTTGTTTTTTTCCCTGACAATGCATCTCCCAGCTTTTCAGGGCTGAAAAACCTGAAACATTCAGGTCTGAAGTGCTCTAAGTGTTCCCTCCTTGTTTTTCAGCTGCTGAGTGACAGTGAACTTTGCTTTGCAGCAGCTCAGAGCTCTGTCAATAACCTCAGCTGTGTGTGGGAGAGGTTTTATCACTGATGATGGGAAAACCTCTCCCTGCCCTGGCTCTCAGATCACTGTTTCACTGCTGTAAAATTATTTTCCATGTTTGCCTTTAAGGTGCTGCTTTTGAACTTGCCTGGGCATGGCCAGCAAATAGGAATGGCGCTGGGTTCTCTAAGGGAGAACTGTCCAAAAACAGAGAATAATCAGGAAATTCATCATCTGCCACCAACCGCCTTTTTCTACAGTGTTTTGTAGTATTCAGATGAGTCCTCAGCCTGTTAGGAAATATTTTTGAGACAGATTTATTTATTTAAAGTGTATGTGCACAAGTTTCTTAAATAATGTGGAGTTGCACCAGTGTAATCTTATCAGCATTCGGTATCACTGGCTTTAGAGAGGAGAAAAAAAAAAAAAAGAATGCATGGAAATGAGATGAGATAAAAATTCAATCAGAAGAATAAAATATTGTTGTGATTGTTTTATTCATTTTCTTTCTCACACAATTCCCTCTCCTGAAGCAACCTGTCTTAAGCAGCTCTGTTTTGGCATATGTTCCAAAATATATAAATCCTGGCACACATGAGCGGAGGATTTTTAAATTGCTAGTGAGGACCTGATATACTTTCACTTTAATCTGAATTGGAAATAGCTCAAGTAAAGAATAACAATGTTGTCTGCAGAGATACTGATGTAAATAGATATTTCAGAGCGTAGTCTTTTATTTTTGCTTTTTATTCATAACTGGCAAGAAACTGTAAATAACTTCACAGTGGAGGTGCATGATTAGAATTAAAAGGGAAAAAAACTATGGGAGCAAGAGAAAATTAGAAAAGTTCTGACAAAGTTCCTCATTTACTCATTTTTTTCTCCTTTTATTCTTTTGAAGAAAAGAATTAGAGTTAAAATTTTGATTTATATGTTTTTGTTTTCCTGATCTGGCACTTTTTTCCTTGTTTTTTTAAGTCTCATTTTTTCCCTCCTCCCTATATGGAAGTGTATCCCAGCCCCTCTGCAAGGCCATTTTCCATAAATCCTTTTTTTTCTGCCGCTCTCCTTATCCTACATGATTTGTTGGGAGGAGACCTAACCACAGATGTCAGAATGAAACACCCAGAGAGCTTTAAAAACCACAGACATTGACCAGGTTACTCCCTGTCTGATGGTCACTGCAGCTCTGGAAATCTGGAGACCTGCAGATTTTGGGGTCATTTTAGGGAGCAGCATCTCAATTATATTGTATCTATTAATGTTTTATTAAATATTAACTGCAGCCCTTACAAAGGACAGGCTGGCATTTATCACTTAGGGATATCAGATATACATCAACTCTATTCTAATCCTGAAGTTCTTTTTTTTAATTTAACATATCATGAGAAACATACAGGTCGTATTTAAGCTTCACAAGATTCCTCTGAGGTTGATTAAACATGGAACATTCATTTCTGGATTACAAATATCCTGCATTTTCTGGTTTTTTACCAAAAGCTGATGTATGTTTTCAGTCATGTAGGATTCCTGGTGAGGCAATGAGGGTGCAGCATTTATCCATGTATTAATGCTTAAATTAATTTTCAAATTTGTCATTCTTGTGTCACTATGATTTTTTAATAAGTGTACATGTGCAGATATTATTTTGGTGTTATCACTGGTTGTTTTGGTGCATGTGGACATCTAGCAAAGGTACAGGACAGAGATGTAATTTTTAATTTTAATTTTAACTCTCTTTGCAATGAACAGAGAGGGATGAGTGTATAGAGTGAAACTCAGGCTACAACTAAACTCAAAAGTGAAGGAATTGCTTTAAATATTCTGCTTTCTGAACTTGTTGCAAATACAGAGAAACTTCTTTTGTGGTTTGAGCCATAGGCAGTGGATTCTGGATGCAGTTATAATTTCCAGGGATATACACTGTTGTTATAATTCAGAATTTCTGTAATTGCTAAATCCCAGCCTTGAGCATCCCTTAGTTTGCATCTGCTGCCAGCTCTGAACTGCATTTGGGATGACTTCAAAATAATCCCACGGCTTGGAGCTTTCTCAGATCTTGTACTTCCCTCAAAATCCATGTTGGTATTTGTACAGTATTTATATTCTCATGTAAGTTGTGGAAATAACAAACATAACACCAATGAACTACAAACATCCAAAATTTGTCCAAAAGGATCAAACTATTTGCAGAATTAATCTTTTGGATAGGAGTTAAACTGTCCTCAAACTCCTCACCAGTGTGAGGAATTAAAAAATGTTAATTTTGAAGTGATGCTTCACTTGGTTATCTTGGTGTGAAGAGAAGAAAATAAAAACTTTAAACTTCTAGATCCACTGTGGAGGATGCCAAAAGGAGACAAATTGACATTCTGCATGGAGAGAGTGATCATGTTCCTTCCCAGAAAGATCTGCATTTTGTACCCTCAGCTCTTTTCAGTGCAATATGCAGAACTTTTCTCTCCAGTTCAGTTGAGCTCAGTGTAGGATATAAAAGAATCAAGAGGGAAAAATAGCTTTATGCCAGCTTTTCAGATCCCCAGTTGGAATTCATTTCAATGACTGTCAAAAGATGGAGAAAAAAAAATAATCTACATATTGCATAGGCTGTTCTGATATTAGCTGTGTTTAAAAATATTCAGAACATACTTTTTTTTTTTCTCCCCTGTAGATGTTCTCTGTGACTTTCCACTTGTATAAATTTAGCAAAGACAAAGAGTGATGCTGGCTTGTTGAATTTCAAGACCAGCAGCATTTCCAGAAGGGCATGAATTGCTCCTTAAATATTGGAGATGTGATCTTAAGTCCTTTCATGTTTAATATATTGATTTTATGAGCACTGGAGCAAAAAGAACGATTCAAAAAACTGTAATAAGTCCTGTATTTGCTATCAGAGTTACAACAGTATTTATGGTTAAATATATAAAGGCCATATCTCATTTTGCACTGATACACTGGCTTCCACCTAAACAGAAAATATCAAATGTATTGTGCACAGCTACCCCCTGGCAATTGCCTCAAGCACCAAATGTCATCTTGGTGCATTGGAAAAACTGTAAAACTGTAAAACTGTCAGGAGGTTCTGCCTTAAAGCCTCTCCTCAAAGCTGCACCCTTGCTTCTGGAACTGGGTTTGTTTGCAGGGTTCCACTCTGTGCCCCAGTGATGGGACACCCCTGACAGCATCAGGGCTGGGGACTGGCAGGGGACAACTGCAGGGAGCAGAGATGTTTGGTGAATATGTTACACGTCCCAAATACTGATGTCTATATGTCCATATTTACTGATATGTTCCATGTCCAAAATACTGATATTTACATGTCCCAAATACTGATATCTACATGTCCATATTTACTTATATGTCACATGTCCAAAATACTGATATGCTACATGTCAAAAATACTGATATTTTCATGTCCATATTTACTGATATGTTACATGTAAATATACTGGTATTTCACATGTGCAATGCAAAGTTACTCTAGCTGAAAGTTCCTTATTAATTGAGGATTCAGGAGAATTTCAGACTAAAGCATAAATTAACCTTAAAAATATAGAAAACCTTTCTTAGTAAGTAATACTCATTATTATTTTTCTTGCACTAAGTAAAACCAAGGCCTGACCCAAGTATAACACAATTCACCAGTAAACTTGCATATTAAGAGTCAAATTCATGTAAGAACATAATTGATGATTTATTTTTATTATCATTTGTGGGTCTAAAAGGGCTGAGCTGATGCAGACCCTGCTGAGCCATCAATCTCTGCCTGATGAGGGGAAAAATGAATTTTTTCTGTAATTTATTACTGATAAATCAGATTCTGTGTTTCACTTTTCCTTTGGCTGCAGCTTTGTCTTAAAATAATGCCTTGTCTAACAAAATGATAGAATCTTTGAGTGTCCTGAAGTGGAAGTGGCCAATGAAAAAGCCCAATGCTGGCCCTGCACAGATGCTTCAGAAAACCCAGAAATATTTGGGTGCCCAAGTCAATGAAAGGGGAGAGGTGGCCCTATCCAGTAAACACATCTGCTGGGTGCTTATATAAAAATATAAATAAAAATTAACCAGGATTCTTGACACTTTGTAAGAGAGTATTCAAATTTAGAGAACTGGGTTTGTGATGCTTTTGTAACACATCATCTGTGATACTTTCATCTGGAGCTAATTCATTTCCCAACTTTTATTCAGAAGTAAAACTAGCTAATAAAACCCCTGTCAAAATAGTCTTCCAGTAATCTGGTTTTAAACATTCAGCCAGACAGACAAAAGGGGCACTGTTAAATCAAATGTATTCAACCTTCAGTCTGTGCAGTGTTAAATTAAATTTATTTAACCTCCTGCGTATGTAGCATGGTACTACAGTCCTAGATAGAGGATCTGTTTAATTCAATGTTTCATTCCAGAAGCTCAAAAAAAGATAGGAATGTAATTCAAAATTATTAGAAGTGATTATTTATCAATTCTTTAAAATTATTTGAAGATTGCACACGTTCCTTTATAATTTCAAATTAGTCGATGTTCCTTACAGTGCTGTTAGAAGGGAAGGAATTTTTTGGATCACCAACTCACTGTGAGTTTCCACTGATTAGTCCTGAATAGTTTCATTTTTCCTCACTGCCTTCATGGAATTTTCTATTACTGCACTTTTAGAGAGTAATTAATTTAATTATTTTAAGTAGTCAGCACTCCAGCGATGTGAATAGGAGTGCAAAGGTTTGGGATCTGCCTCTTGACTAAGGTACCTTTAAAAATAATATTACATTTACACCACAGCAGACTAGAAAATTAGGCAACTACCTCCAGTCTTTTGTGTTATTCTTCATTTCTCTCTAGAACTTCTTGCTCTGCCTGTCACAGAGGATAGCTGTGGGGGATGTGGAGTTTCTATACACCCTTTGAAGAAACGAGCACAAATTTCAGATGCAACCTGTTACTACCTGTTCAACGTGATTTCTGAGAGGCAAAAAGTGGCTGTGCTTCGCAGCTTTGATTTGTGAATCAATTATTTCTATCTAGCTCAGAGTAGTTTCATCAGCTTCAGCCTCTCATAATCTGGCACTGTGTAAAACTAAACCCCCTGGTTACTGGCCCTAGGAAGTGGTGACCAAGTTCTGCAGTGCTGTTATTTGAAGTATTCTGATTTTTATATTTTTAACATGTTATAAAAGGGCAGGAAAACACATGATGAAAATTTTATGGATCATTAGTCCATCTTTGGCATTATTCAGGAGACTTAAAATCCAATTATTCAGTCTCTGGGGTAAGAAAGGGCACAGTTCAGGAAATACAAAGCAGTGCAATCATTTTAATTTGTCTGGAGCAGCAGTGAAGTGTGGGAAGTGTGTTCCCAGCTCTCTGTGCATTTATCAACAGAGAGCATCCCCAAACCCCCATCTCCTCTCTTTGTTCTTCCACAGAAGTGCTACAGCTTCATTTTGAGCAAAATATCATTGATTGCATTTGGACAAGACTTGTAATGTGAGATTAGTTACATTTTTAATCGAAAAAAAACTTTGGGGGCATAAATGTAAAATGTGCAAGGAAGATTTTCATGTGTGAGGGATTTGTTGTTTGAGAGCTGCCACAGGTGAACAGCTCTGTGCTGTCCCTCCTTGCCCTGAGATTATTGAAAACCTTGGTACAAGCGTGCATTCCTAATGGAATACATTCTTGATGGAATGTGTTGCATGAACCTTTCAAAATTCTCAGTAACCAGGGTTCATATTTCAGTATTCAAATTCTCTGTAACCAGGACTCATATTTCAGTATTCAAATTCTCTGTAACCAGGATTCATATTTCAGTATTCAACCAGGGTTCCAAGACATTCTCTGTCTGAAAAATGACTGGGTGTGTTCAAGATTGAGGCACTTCAAAATGTGGTTTGGTGTCCAACCTCTGAGTGCTTGGCCCTGGCGTGCAAGCCCAAAATCTGGGATATAATGTGTGCAATAACTGTAGTTCATGTGGAAGGTCAGCACATGTCTAAGCAAATTAAGCTGAACACCTTTGATTCCAGTCCCCGGACACTTTATCTGTGAAAGGAGAGGTTAGAATTGAAAAAAAAAATTCTATTCTGTTCCTCTGGGTAGCAATTGGAGTTTGAATCACGAATGTACACAAAGCTTTTCAAATTCCAAAGGAATGTGATGAAAAAATGGATAACATTAAGCATGTAACCTCCTGTGCATAAGGGAATTCCACTGACTCCTCTGTGCAGAGGAAAATATTTGTTCAGGAGCTGTCACTGGATTGGATTCACTGGCTTGGAGGTGGCACCAAGTGTCAAACGGAATTTATTGTTAAATTTGTTGTTAAATTCCTCATGCCATGCTGCAGAAACAAAAGCTCAGATGAGCACAGTCCACAGCCATTAAATGCATAAAAGATTGACTGCCAGAGCCAAAGCCTGGAACAAATATTTAATCATTTTGTATTTAAGGATCTGGAGTTCAGAGACATTCGTGCTTGCATGAGAAATTATCTTTGTCACAGGTTGGGAATCCCAAGATCTCTCTGTGCTGGAAGTGCTCTGTGCTTCCACTGATTAGTTAATTATTCACTTGGGCCTTCTCCAGCTGAGCATCCCGATAGGAAGGAATATAAACAAAATACTTTCTGCCAGGTGTCAGCCCCATAGAATAATGAAAAAGAAAATAAGTTACTGGTGTAGGGGTTTTTTGGGTTTTTTTTACTTTTTTTTTTTTTCAAAATAAGACCGAGAGAAATATCTCTAGCAATTACATTGTTAAAATGCTCTTTAAATAGCCTGGCTGTGTGGAGGACTTTGCAATTTAGAATGATTATATAAAAATAATGAAACCAGCTTTTTTTCAGTCTTCTGTGAAATGGAATAATAAGCACTCTCCTGAACAAACCATATTATTTCCCCATGTCTTTTCATTACTGCATTTGAAGTTATGATTCATATATTATGGTGATTCATGGCTGAGCCCTATGGAGAGGAGCCTTATTTTTAGAGTGTTACCTTAAATTAGGATGACTAATAAGCGATTTTGAGGTACAGTGATCTCAGTGGCTCTGCAGCTCCTTGCTAGAATTTGCTGTGTTTATATCTGACTTTACAGCAGCCCTTCCAGGGAGCTGGGTGTTAACTGTGATGCATTAGAACCTTTAGAGTCATGAGTTACTGGGCCTGAACTGGAATGTGGTTCATGCCCAGCTGAGGAACATCTCTGGGTCTGTTCTGCAGCATCAGGGGCTCCTCTGGTGCCCACCCTGTGCTGCCCCACATTGGAGATCATGGGCAGGGGTTTGGCAGGAGGCAGAGCTCCTCCCTGGCTGCGAGGACACCAGAACAATGTCACAGTGATTTCCAGAAGGAGGGAGCTCTGTTTGCAGGGTGAGTGCAAATAGGATGAACCCTGAGACTGGAATTCAAAATGCGCGATACGAAAATTTATTCATTCCCTCCTTTTTCCTGCAGAGTTTGATGGAATTTATTGTTTGGTATCTGTGGTCAAAATTTTGGATTGTCCTGGATATTCTCCTCCTTTAGACCTTTGGGGTAACCATGGTGGAGCAAAGCTGTGCATGTATTCTCTAGGTTTTTGCAAAGAAGAGTTGATTTCCAGGCCAGACTGAGGCATCATTTCCATCTCTCAGATGGAGAACTCTAACTGGTGATAAGAAAGTATTTCCTTTTTTTCCCTGTTGTATTATACTGTAGAAATATTTATTACTCTTTGGATCCAACTCTGTTCATTCCTCCAAAAACCATAAAAACCTCCCAACCAAAAAATGCCTCAAAAATCAGGTAGGAACTTGGGGCATCTCTGAAATTTACCTTAAAATTTGAGATCTTGTTTGAAGACTCCTGGATTCTGAGTACTTGTATTAAAGATTAAAGACAATTCGTCAGCATCATCAACATTACATATATATATATATACATGTATATATATATATGTATATATATATATATGTATATATATATGTATATATAATTTTAACAATTCTGATGGACTTCATTAAGCATTGTGAGATATTGAATAGTTAATAGAACCGATATTTAGCTTCTAAGTCCCTTAAAAATTTCAGACTGAAAAAATTAATCTAGCTCTACTCCTAAATTAATTTCAGCCACTGTTCCTGGCAGAGCTTTTATATTTCTCTTTGTGAACAGGTAATTGCTGCTATTGCCCCTCTCCTCTTGGTAAAGTGGATATTATGAGCTTCAGTGCAATCAATATCTAGAAATAGAGTAAAACTGCAAGGTTAGGGGATTTTTCTTCTTCTTCATCGACTAATTCTTCTCCTTAAACTGCTAAAGTATATGAATGGCTGACATTTTGCTCCAGACTTAGTATCTGTAGCTTAAAAAATGTAACAGACACAAAAATCTCCTGGAACAGGGGGTCATGGGCTGTCATTTCCCTCAAAGGGCAGCAGAGTGTTTGTTTTATGGGGATGGTTTTTATCAGGGGATTTGGAGCCTTTCTGCTCCTCCAAGGTTACACAATCCCTGCAGGCTGGGTGAGAGGGGCTGCAGGTGATGGGCGGCACCAAGGGAAGAGTTTGAGGCTGAATTTTGACAGCCATTTGCTGCAGTGCTTTCAGCAGGACTGTGTCACGTTGCTTTTCCAAAAACATCCGTGTTCCTTTGCTCCATCTGGGTCAATATTGAAGGATCTGTGACCAGTGGGGTTGACGGCAGTGTTAGGAGAGAAAAGAGATTTGTTTTGCACCTGCAGAAGGGCTCGGCACAGCTCCTTCTGCACAGCAGAACACACTATGGAAACATGAACTTTATAGAGCAGCACAAGGATTTCATGGCTTGTATGAAGCTTTTTGAGCTGAGGTTTTGATTAATTTCCTTCTAGGCAGAAGCCATGGGTGGATTTCAGCAGTAGAAACCCATGTGTGTGCATCCCTGGGCTCTGCATTTGTCTCATCTGGGCTGGGGCATCCTGACTGTGTTGCTGGTCCAGCCTGGTGGCAGGGCTGAGTCCAGAGCCCCAGGTTTGCTGCAGAGCTGCAGTTGCAATTCTGCACTGCCAGGGGAATGGGGACATGCAGACTCAATTCCTGGAGCCACCCTGGTGTGGAGTTTGTGCCAACAGGAGATGCCTTTTCAAACACCTTCCTCCAGGATCCCTCTCCTTGCTGGCCACACACCCAACCTTAATCGTGGGCAAGTTAAAAACCCTCTGGGAGGCAGCTGAGTGAGCCATATCTGAAAGATTAAATTTATTAATTTGGTTTCAGAAAAAAAGCCTCTGTTGCTAGTATGTTTATTAATATGTTACTTATGCTGATCTTTATTAATCAGAGCACAGTTGTCACAGACATGTTTTATGAAAAATTCTTTCCTTCGGATTTTTACTCCTGAGAAGCTGAGAGGCCTCAGGGACAAAATGTATACAATGGTTATCTGCTGCTGTGGAATGGAACAGGTAGATCTGAAATTGGTCTCATAAAGTTGTTTCTAATTAATGGCCAATCACAGTCAGCTGGCTCGGACTCTCTCTCAGAGACACAAAATTTATCATTCTTTCCTTCTTATTCTATCCTTAGCCAGCCTTCTGATGAAATCCTTTCTTCTATTCATTTAGTGTAGTTTTAATTTATCATTTTCTTTTAATATATCATAAAATAATAAATCAAGCCTTCTGAAACATGGCGTCAGATCCTCGTCTCTTCCCTCATCCTGGGACCCCTGCGAACACTGTCACAGCACAGCTGTGTTCTAATGAAGCAAGGTGGCTCCTCCATGCACATTGGTTCACTTGGAGCATAGCAGAGCAAGCAAAAGGAGGTTTGTGTGCTGATGGCACCAATGCAGTGTGGTGTGCACTTTGTGTGAAACCCTGCTCAGCCACCAGCAACAAAATGGGTCCCCGTGCTTGCCTTGGATGTGACCATTTCCCATAACCTGGGCAGAATTGTTGGGTAAAGAAAGAAATTCCTTTTGGGAATAGTCTGTATGTTCTGTATTTCATGCACCTCATGCCATGTGCAGACTGAGGCTGGGATTTTGGGGTGCTGGTAAAATCATAAATGGAGTCCAACCACGTCTCTAAGTGAGCAGTTAACCTGAGCACTGCTGGTGTTTGCAGACCCATTGCTCACCCAGCACTAAGGTAAACAGGGTTTTCCTCCAACACTGAGACTGCTTCAAGAATGCTTTTCCAAGCTTTTATTTATTGTATTCACCTCTGGATCATGAATAAAACAAACAGTAAAAGATGCAACACTGCTCTCACAATAAGGTCAAATAACACAGAGTGAAATTCAGCACTCTGCAGGAAGCCAACGCGAGTCATACACCCCAATTAAGCCATCAAAGTAGATTTAAGTGGAATTTATTTGGTGTATAAGACTTGAACTATGAGTCTCACCTTTAGAAAGGCAGTCTACAAAGAACAAATGCTGGGCTTGAACTTGTCCCCAAATAAATCAATGTTATCCTGCTGATACCACAGGAAAAAATGAGAGTCGAGTCACTTGACTCTTGTTTGTAAATACCTGTTTCTGAACCTTTGGAAAAGTGCTGCAGCACAGAAAATGAGGAGAACACATTCCTACTCGGCCTTGTGGCTTTTGTGAATTACTGATTCTGCCTCCTGGGTACCTTGTTTCTTGCCCTTGCCACCTGTAAATTTAGTGATTTATGGTTCCAGAGCAAAACGTTACCCAGGATTGGATATTGAGTGCAGCAGCACAAGGCTGAAGGAATTGGGCAGCTCAGGATATGAAGATTTTCATGTCCCCCATGTTCCAAGGGTGAATGAATACAGAACAGAGTTTTTGCACTATCATTTGATTATCTGTTCCTTTTAGTCCATGTTTGGACATTTCCAGTGCACAGCAGTGAATACAACATCATTGCAATTTTATCTGCTGCTACAAACAGGATTGGTGGGCTCTGTGTAAACAAATATTCCAATATATTGTCTATATTAAAAATCTCTGACCTGCTTAGGGAACATTTATGTTTTTGTATATGCTACGTTATATATTGGCTTAACACGGAGATTCTGAATTTGTGATAACTTGGCCATAATTTTTTCTAGCTTTTCTGTTTCATATTTATAATTATTAGTTGTGCCTTAAATTAACATTTTTTCCTTCTTTAGCTGAGCACAATAAATTACTACTCTGCTTTCTTCTGTATTGTTTAAGACATTCAACTTAATATAAAATTAGGGAAAAATTCCCTCAGCTCAGGTTCTTGGCTAAGCTTGTTTGGTTGACTGTTAGTGGAATGTATCTAAAATGAAATTACACAAAAACTGAACTAATTTGGAAGTTCTGAGCTTTTTGTAGGTGCTGGGCAGTGATATAAAATCCTGATCTGCATTTGCTAGTTTATGATTGTGGGAGCCTTGTTCTTCAATACAGCTGGAAATTAAGATACTTCTATCCTCATCCCTTATTCAAAAAAAGCCAGAATTTCTTTTCTGATGGAGTTGTTTGCTCGAAATAAGCCCACATGATTCAGTATACCATTTAAACATCTGATTACATCCTTTTATATTGATGTGTTTTTAAGGATTTTTTAGTGCTGCAGTAAATTTGGTCCTTAAAATGCAGGGGTTTGCTGAAATGCTGCTTCAAAACATCAACCTTTTGTGAGCAGAGCTCATCATGAAAGCAACTGTCAAAGAGGAACATGCAGTTTGTTACTGCAGGGAACCCATAAATAAGAATTCAAGCTTGTCAACATTTAGCTGTAGGAAATTTGAAGACATTCAAGCCTTAATGTCACAAACATTCATGGAGTGCCAGGAGAGCTGTGGAAATGTCTTTAATGGCACCACTTAATGGGAGCAGATAAATGCAGAATGGGACCCAAGGCCTGCACCTGAGGAGAGCCATAAACAACTCTGTCAATACAGGGGAAAATGGAGATCTCTGAAGTCACATTGGGACTGGGGTGAGTGTGCTTGCAGAATGAAAAAGTCACAAGTGGAGCCCAAGGAGCCCGGAGTTTGGTTAGCTGCAGGGAATTCTGCCAGTTCTGGTTGGATGTACACATAAAAAAAACCCCAGGTTAAATAATAACCTCATAAACAAGAACTTCAGATAAGATTTGATATAGATCTCATTGAGGTTTTGGATGAAATAGTTGGAAATGCCATTTTTAAATAAGCATTCCTAAATCCCGTGGCTTCTGGAAAGCAGCAAGAATTGGCTCTGTTGGCAGGAAAAAGTCACTCCCATCATCTCCTGTCTTGGGAAGGTTTTGGTCTTCTCTTTTCCACTTCAATTCAAGTTTCCATCCTGTGTTATTTTGTCTAAGTAACTTTATCTTTTCTATGGAAGTAAACAGAACTTTCTATATAAGGACACAGAACACAGATAACTTTATTTTTTGGTTTTTATATAAGTTGCTAGGAAAGATTAGTAACCTGGACTGATGTGAAGTTGCACTGCAAATAATTTGGAATTCATCATTTAAGCTCTGTGATTGTTGTGTGCAAATACTGGTGGAGGTTAGCTTTTAGAAATCAACTCCTCAAGGAGGTGCTTCTAATTAATCCTCAGTGAGCAGGTACCATTTGAAAAATGCACTTTAATCAGAAGTAACCTGGAATTACAAGCAGGAGTGAGTATATTTGTACTAATGAGCTGGTGACATTTAAGGACATTTGTGCCAAAAGGAATTCAGTACTATGAAATGTTATGGCATGAAGGTGAAGCATAAAAATATTCTTAAAATACTTTTCTTTCATTAAAAAATTGCATTAAACACTGTGTTGTTTCTGCCAGTCTTGTTTGTTGCAAGACAAATTGTTCTTTGAAATCTGGGTTACAGTTAGAGCAAGCTGCAGGTTTTTGCCTTTGAAATTAAATTAAAAGTTGAGTGAACAAAGTTTCCCATTTTTTCTGTCCTTCCTCTGTTCTGGGGGAAAAAATGAATCAAAGCTGAAGTGCAGGTTGCTCATCTAAGAATTTGAGGTATCATTAATGTTAGGGCTGTAATTAAGTGATTGATACAAGCAATATGATTTTAAAATATACTGATTAAGAATTGGCTGCTGAATGCAACTCCCAGTACCAAGCACTGGAGCATTTGTGTAGGTCCAGGTGGTTTTGTGCTTTCACCAGTGTGACTTGAGAAAGTTTATAGAGAATTAAGTTCTGAAAACATCTATCTAATTAATACCTTGATGGCTAAAAATGTACCTATGGAAGGAAAAAAAACCCTGTAGAATATATCCCAGTGAAGTGCCAAAGGTGTTTTCAGTGAGGATTTTTATACTTCCCTCACTAACTGAAATGTAAAGCTAAGAATGTGAAATTAAATTTGAAAATAAATTGATGGTTGTTACGTAAATGAAATAAAGTTCATTTTAAAAGTAATTTCTGTTAATTTTAAACTGAATTTGCCAGTGAGATTGGGAAAGCAATGGATAGATATCACACGCCTTGCTGCAGCAGGTGAGCAGTGCTGCACACTTGCAGCCATCAATTGTACCTGAAGGGCCCCTCAATAAAATCTGAATTTCTTTGTGCTGTCACCCTAACAAAGGCACACAGGGAAAGGTCTGGAGAATAGGAAAGGAGTTGTTGTAGACAATTTGGGTTCTCAGTCCAATTAACCTCGTTAGATGTTTGTCTCAGGATCCTGAACAGGCTGTGCACATTCTCAGTGTGGGTGTGTTATTTCCATGTGTGTGTTTGGCTGCATGTTTGTCTGGGTTTTTTTCTTATTCATTTCATATTTTATGAATGTCTGAAACATGCAGATAATTAAGATATTGTTCATCCAGGTTTTCCTGGATCCACCTTCCCAGTGCAGAGCCCTATTTCCCTCTCTGTATTTCATGTTTCACATCCCATTAATGCCAGAGGGAATTCTGGAAGGAAAACAGAGCTGGGGCAAGAGCACCTGAAACTAATATTTACCACCCAGCAGACAAATTGGCTGCTTCTAAGCCAGGAGTTCACAGATTTGTGTATTTTAAAGGGCAGAATTGTCACAGTACAGAAAACAATTAATACACAGAGCCTTTATTATGCAGTGCCTGATACCAGAGTGCTGAGCATTATTAGTAAATCACAGCGGTTTATGATAAGCTCATGGCTCATTCATCTGCCTTTTTTATAGTGCAGCTTTTGCAAAGCTGCCCGAGTTAATTCTGCTATAGAAGGCCTGTGTGAAAATAGAAGCTTTTCATTAAGAATACATTAAAAGGAAACTAAAATGATGAAAATATGCCAGTAATGAATCTCCACAATTAATGGCCCAAATTAATGAAGGTTTCTCAATTCAGGAATGAAATAAGAGCTCCTAGAATACTTGCTCACAGATATCAAGCTTTCAGTCCCCAAAAAGGGAGGATTAATTTATGGCCTTTTCAATGGATTAATGTTATTTGGCACCATTTGTAAAGTTTTCTTCTCTCTCATTCTTAGGTGTAGTATCAGGAGAGGAAGCAGGAGGAAAAGGAATAATGCAAACATTCTCCTGCTTCTGCTGAAGTGTCCTGTGCATCTGCACAGCCAGCCACTCCTGGAAACAGCACAAAGTGCTGGCAGAGCAATATTTTTCCTCTGATGTTTTTTTACATGGAGGTTTAATATGCACAGCCTGACTTCAGTACACCTGTATGTATTTTCTTTCAGGAAAATGCATTTATTTTGCATGATCCCTGAATAAGCTTTACCATATGAATGCATTTTAGGTTCTTTCAAAGTCGGAAGACAAATTCAGGACTTAAATTTCAAGGAATTCCACATCTGACTTACATTGATTGAAAATAAGGATAATCTTGCTGAGAATGTAATGTTCTCTTAAAAAAAAAGTTTATTAGTAATATTTTAATTATATTTTCTGTAGACCTTGGAAGTAAATTTTAGGAACCTATACGTATATCACCCTCTCCCATATACTGCATGCAATTATGCACAGGTGGCAAAGATGTAGTTTGGTTAAACAAGATTGTTTGTCTCTTCTTGTCTCATTTATCTTCAGGTGAGAAGGTTATTTAAGGATATTTATGTTTATTAGCA
Organism: Arremon aurantiirostris; assembly: GCA_035583995.1. Classification (NCBI taxonomy): domain Eukaryota; kingdom Metazoa; phylum Chordata; class Aves; order Passeriformes; family Passerellidae; genus Arremon; species Arremon aurantiirostris. Next base: position 2,979,746 of record JAXCLO010000242.1, on the reverse strand, counting down.
TTGATCCACAGGTGGAGATGCCTGATGCTGTAGGCAAATGCTTTCAGCAAGGCACTCAGTGTTATAACATGAATCATCCGTAATTAGAGACAGTCAGAAGTTTAGAGATGCTAAATGCAAATTCCAACTTTCAAAATATTGAGGGGAAAATAGAAATCTTCCTGAACTTCCTATTTCCTTATAGTAATCAGCCACAAGGAGCAGGAATTCCAGAGGAAGTGGTGATGCTTCAATCTACAGAGAATGCTGGAATTCCAGGATGGCCAATGTTGGAAAAATCCAGAGCATCCTTCTCTCTGTGCCTTTGCAGTTTTCGTGTAGGACTTTGGTTTTGCAGTTTTTTTGGGTTTGTTTATTTGGTTTTCTGGATTTTTTCTTTTAATTAGATCTTTCCACCTCTCTGTGCAAGGGTCACAACTCCCAAACGCTGCTGCGCTCCTTTGTATGGAAACTTGGCCAAGATGAATGTGCTTCCCTCGGGGTACACACAGACAGAGAGACAGACAGACACACAGACACTTTCTGGACCCCAGCCAGGCAAGGCTTGAAGCAAATCACTGCTGTTCTCTTTCTTGGTGCATCTCTAGGTATTGAGCCATTTTGCATTTGTCTCTCCACAGAAATACCTGGTTTGTCCCCAGAAGTGTCTGTCCATAAATCACATACAGTGAGACATGAGGGGTGTATACCTACAAGATTACACTGTAAAGACTTAAACGATACATTAAATATTCTGAGTGCAAATACTTAATTACATTTTAATAATTAAGAAAGCCAAATTTGCTATTTTCTCTCCTTCGCCATTCATTAGAATGAACTGTTTCTGTGCCTTTTTTTCCTCCATTTAGTAGTGGAGTCTCTACTGTAAAAATGTATTTTGAGATATTTCCATTCTTTTGGATGCACAAGGAAAGACTAATCAGCTAATGTTAGAAGACTAACAACATTCACATGCAACAACAGATGGCATTGGGAATATTGCTGGAATAGGGAGTTTAGGATGAGGCTCAGAACTCCCCATGTATTTCCACCCCTCTTGATGTACAGCTGCTTTTGTCTACAGATCTCACTTATATTCAGGCACTTGCAAAACTAAAAACGATGAGCTGAAACCCAAAATGGATATGGATTTAAATACCAAAACGTGGTCTTGCATACCAGGCTATGAGATGTTTACACTGAAACATCCTGTGTTGCTCTAAGAGCTGAAAATTTCCAGTTCATTATTAATGCCAACCTACCTGTATCCTGAGTGGACAAAATCCCAACAATCTGGAATACAACTCTCTGCACAAACCACCAAGGTCAAGAAAATATTTCCTCTTTATTTTGTTTTTGCAGAAAGCATCTAAAATGCTGTGCACATGTACCAGAACAAGGGAAGGAAATAAAGTGTTCTTTGCTGCAGTTGAAACAGCAAAGACCCACAGGGTTTCTTTCTTTGAGAAAACTTGGCACTGCTAATTTTTTGCAATAGGGAGTTGATATTTGGCAGAGACAGTTGTCTCTTTTTCTTGTTTCCTTAAATTGTTGACATTTTTAGACTTTTGAAAGTGTTATTTATTAGATTGTCTGTGCAAACTTCATAGCAGACAGCCACTCAATTCTAAATGATCTGCTCCAGCCTCAACCCGCTTCAAACAGATTTGGATTTATGGATATTTACAGTAGCTGGGCATGTTGTACCACTCTCAAAGATGGATCAGTCAAGCTGCCCACACTCCAGAACTGCCTGAGCTCTTAGTGACTCATACTTCATTGCATGGGGATTAGCGTGGATATACAGAAATATCTCAGCTCAGACAGTGAGAGTCAGGTTTGACCAATGCAGCTTGAATTGAAATGAATTTCAAAGGAAAGGAGATGTCCTACAGGGTATTCCAGAGATTGAGATGAGTTATTAAAGTTTGCATACCTGACCAAAGTTACTGATTGTTCACTGCACTATGAGTTAGTTTTGTACTCAGTGTCTTTGAAAGTCAAACTCCTGATTTTAAGACAGGCTTAGGTGCTCATCTACAAGGAAAAGTTGGTATAAGATATTTATATGAGGTTACAATTGTTACAAGTACAAGATGCAATCAAAATTATTAATACCGAAATAACTGTGAGGTGCTTTGAGCATTAAAGCCCTTATTAGTACTTTGTAAGTAATTAAGTCATGCACTTCTTTTCTTAACCCTGAAGTAAAATCAACTTATTTTTAAATTAGTCTGATGCTGAAAGCTCAGGTTTTCTTCTACAGTGGTGCCATTTTTCTGGTTCTGGTCTTTATATATATATCTATATCTATCTATATGTAAGTATTTATTTGTTTTATTATTTTTACTTGTATAATAGACAGCTTATTGACCAAAACGAGGTTTATCAGGCAAATGCAAGGATGTAACAAATAACATCAGTGTGTCATTTTTCTCTAAGTACCAAACGATGCAGCTTCAGCTTTTCTAAGCAATCATTTCTGTAGATCTATGTGCCAATAAGAAACATTTTATGTCAGAACAACTCCAAAAATTTCCTGTTGCTTCTCTAAGCCCAGCAGAACCAAAACAAGTTCAGCAGAGGGCATTTGCAATACAGAGCACTTGAGAGACAGTTTGAAAGATGTTTGAAAGATATTCCCTTCTTGCTGCTCAGAAGGGTTGGCTCTAATGAAATACCTTGACCTTTAATTCTGAGTGTTCCTACTTGTGGTGGCATGAAATTACTTGATGCTTTAAAAAAAGCCAAAATTAAGGCACCAAATATAAAAATAAAACTTTTCTGCAGCTGTTTTATGTGGCAGAAGTATAGCTGCAAATACTAAATGTGCTTTCCATCATTTTCAAAGAAAATATTATGTCATTGTGTCCCCAAATCCTTAAATTCTTAATTTCATGGAGCCAAAGGTGGGTTTCAGCCTGGCATGCCAGTGTCTGATCAGTGCTTATTAAGCCTGTTGACTGACCCCCAAGTGTCACACTTGAACCTCACTGCAATCATTTGAAAAATTATTTCTGAATTTGAAAAACTTGTTCTTGACCTCATTTCCCGAAGTTCCAAATGAAGACATTCCGGAGGTGGCTGCTGAGTGCCTTTACCACTGGATCTTGACCCTGTTCTGAGGGGAGGGTGGGAGGCCAGGCCATGAGAAGATTTGCAGCTGTATTTTTTTAAGTTTTTTTTTTTTTTCCTAGTTTTTTAGTGACTAATATAAAGTAGAAAAGATAGGGAAAAAAGAAGAAAAAAAAAAAAAAAAAGAAGAGTAGAGGTCCAAGCAAAGCCTAAAAAAAGTTGAGCACTGTGACAATGCTCATAGGAATCTTAGGATGAGGGAAGAGACGAGGATCTGACTCCATGTTTCAGAAGGCTGATTTATTATTTTATGGTATATATTATATTAAGACTATACTAAAAGAATAGAAGAAAGGATTTCATCAGAAGGCTGGCTAAGAATAGAAAAAGAAGGAATGATAACAAAGGTTTGTGTCTGAGAGAGTCCGAGGCAGCTGACTGTGATTGGCCATTAATTAGAAACAACCACATGAGACCAATCACAGATCCCACAGCAGCAGATAATCAATAATTACATTTTCTTCTTGAAGCTTCTCAGCTTCTCAGGAGGAAAAACCCTAAGGAAAGGATTTTTCATAAAAGATGTCTGTGGCACTTGCAGGCTCCTTTCAGTACAGGAGGCCATAACTGAGTCGCCCCAAAGCTTCTCCTCTCCAGGTGAGCCCCCCAGCTCTCCCAGCCTGTTTCCATGGTCAGGAGCAGCTTGGTGGCCCCTCTGGGCTCTCTGCAGGTCCTTCCTGGGCCGGGGTCCCACCTGAGAGGGGCAGAATCCCCTCCCTGAGCTCAGCCCAGGGCACAGGGCTGGGACGTGCTCAGCCTCACCCCCAAATTCTTCCTGGCTCTCAGCCTCTAACAGGTCAATTTAAACTGTTCTTGCCAGAGAAAGCATCGTGAATTCCCTTCCCTGCTTTGTTCCTCTGCCACGGAGCTGTATTGTCGTGGCTCACTGTGGGATTATTTAGCTGACAGCAGCTCAGGCACCCCTGGGCACAGCTGAACTGGGGATGGGTATTTTTCAAAGCAGCTTACATCTTAGCTCAGTTCTGCCATCTCATTCTCCCAGGCATATTATCTCTTGAAAGAGCATGCTACATCTGCCTGAATGCAGGTACTTTACAAGGGCTTTATTCTAATTGTTGTCTCGTTCTCAGCTGGCCAAACACAGCCCTGCACAGTGAAATCCGTGCTGCAGCAGTGCAGCTGTGCTGACCAGAGGTGTCATTCCTGAAAGAGCTGCTCACTTCAATGGGGAAGTGAGCAAAAATCCTGGGGCAGCAGAAAAGACAAAAGGAGAAATCTTTACTTCTAATTACCTGGAAAACAGGCTCTCAAAGGCTCAGCTCTCCCAGCAGCCTGCCCACGAAGCTGTTGACAAGTAGAGCAGGGACCAAAAATAAAGGGTTCTGTGCCTGGAACAATTACCAGCAGAGCAAAAGGCCCAGTGCAAACACAGGTGCTGTGTCACAGCACAGTCCCCTGAATCCTCACCAAAGCCACGCTCAGCTGCAGCAATAATACAGAGATTTTTGACAAGGAATGATTTTTGATGGAGGTGGCAGTATCATATAGCTCTGCTGCTCTTTTATCAGCGTAGCAATGGAGCTGTCTTCTGTCAAGAGACAAGGGAAAGAAGCCAAGGGAAATAAAACCAACCAGGCAAACTTTTTACATACGGACTGATGAGCTGTGAGCTCTTGTTTGGAAAATTTAAGGCACTGGAAGCTCAAAAGCCTTTTTGCCAATATAGTTTTAAATGATAATGCAAAGGCTTTTGAGAGATTGCTCACAATTTATTCTAATAAAACCAGCTCCACTGTGAGTTTAACAAGTGCCTGTGCTATGAAGCAATACTGCAGAGACACATTCTTGGATTTTTCAGTCTCAGAGCTCTGGCTCTGTGGCTTTGCTTGGTTTTTGGAGGTTTTGCACAGAGATCTGACGGGATGTGAGGGAAGGGATACTGAGGATGCTCATCTTGGGGGAACCTCTGGTTACAGGAACTTCACTTTTTGGGAAAAGTTCAGATGTGGATTCAGGTCTAATCTTTCAGACTTTTCCATCTTATTAACTGAATTTAGAACTTAATTAAATCTTAATGTCTGCGAATCAGATGCTCTCCCTGGACGTTTCAGAACTATCTATAAATAAGAATTTTATGCAAACATTCTCTCCATTCCCTGATATGCTGGGGATGGAAAAATTTCAGTTGAAATAAACAGAACCAGGGTGAACTTTCCCTATCCCTACTCCCAGCCATCTGGATTAATTTCTCTCATCTGATAATGAGTCCCCATCATCATTTATTCCTCTAGTAGATTTCTGGACCTGTCCTCAACCCTGCAATCTCTAATATTGCCTGAAGAGTTTACAAAGATAGCCTGGAAGGTAGCTGCAGAGGCATTCTCATTACTTTGATGAATTTCTGACCACTGGTCCAGGCTATCAGTCCTGTATTTAATTAAAGCAGCACAAGCTGTGTACCCACCAAATGTCCAGGCAAAGGTCAGCAATCCGTTCCAGGCTTCAGCACTCTTGAAGCTGTTGTAGGACTGGAAGGAGCCTCTAAAAACAGACAGAAATGCAGCTCAGCCCAGAGGGGCTCTGCTTCTGCTCCTTTTCCTCTGGTAACCTTGAGTTTGCACTGGCTCACACAGGCAGCTGCCCCCTCCCATCAGTTTTTGGGAGTTTTTCAGCTGCTCAGCTCCCTGAACCATCCAAATGCATCTTGGTGGCAGGGTTAGGACAGGGGAAAAAGAAATCTCTGGCTTGGATTATTTCAGTTTTCTGTACAGCAGCACCTTTCCAGCCTCCATGTGTTTATGTGCATGTGTGATTTTGAGGTTTTGAAAAACTTCAGTGAGGATGCTTTGCTGTGGTTGTCTCCACATTTCCCTCCTGCTAAGTTCTCACTCAAATTCAGCTGAGGAGAAGCAGATACCACCATCAGCCCCACCCATTCTGTTCCCAAGTAAAAGAGATTTTGGGACTAAAGTAGAGTTTATTTTCAATACTCAGATTATTTTCTTCTTTATCTCCCACTTTGGCAGTAGGGAGATGGGCATGCAGTGTTACTTAGACCACAGAAGCTCTCTAGGGAACCAAATTCCTTTTAAAGCATTATTTTCCATATTTAAAATTAATTGGGTAGGTGTTGAATGATCAAGACCATTTTATAAGAGGCTCTAGTCCTGTTCTGCTATCTGGTGCTGTAGAAAAGACATAATTAACATCTGCCAGCATAAAGGCAGGCATGGATTTTATTACAAGCATTACTTTCTGAGGACTTGAATGACTTTGACCTCGAAATGTTAATCTTGCTGAACTCCAGAGCAAATATCAAATGTCAGGAAATTCCAAATAGATGTGTGGGCTTTGAGTACTTAAATTAGTCTGCCTTTAAACAGAGAGGGGTTTACAACTTATTAACAGAGCTGTCCCTCAGCTCTGAAATGGACAGGAAGGTTCTGTGCTGGGCTGATAGAGAGGAAAAGAGAAAAAAAGTGAGGAAAAACCCTGGACTGATGCATCTTCCCAGGACACTCAGGCACAGGAATCCATGGCATTCTCTGTCCTTTCCCTTCTCATGGGAGATGCAAGGCTGCTCCTCCTGAGCTGTGTCCACAGCTGCCAGCAGGTTTTACAGGGGAAGGACTTGCATGAAGATTTAATATTCAATAGGACACAGCTAGCCTTGTTTTGAATTTTTATTTTCTTTTTAAATCAAGTTGTTTGAAGTCAACACCACTATTAGTGTCTTTGCCATCATCTCTGGTGTCTGGGTTTCAGTGGGTTTTCAGGGCATGCAGTTCTGATGCCTGGTGGGACTCAGCTGGGTACAAGGTTTGGGTTTTCTTAAAGGAAACATCTACTATTTGTATTATTTAGTTTAATATGTACACAAGAAATATAAAACTACTTATCAATAAAAGCACTTTGGTTGGAATTTTCTTTTTTCAGAAAACAGCTTCTGGTGGGTGCAAGCAGACAACACCTTCCCAAAAGAATGAAATCTGTGTTTTTGCACAAAGACAGAGCTGGAATTTTACCTGCCAGTGGTCATTGATACCAACTGCTCAGGGATGCACCTTCCAAAGGCAACATAACCAGATATTTCCCTGATGCTGGAATGCCATTACCCAAATCTCTCTCTAATGTGGTTGGGATCTTTCTCATGCTCTGCACTCCAAAGCTGTTCCCATTTCGCTGCTGCTGCTTGCCCCCTGCTGTTTTTGCTGTTGTTCTCTGAAAGGAAACTTTAACATTTCTTTGATCTCAGACATATTTAGATGTACACACACACAGGTATGGAGGTACCTGTGTGCCTGTGTATACATATATGAAATCAAGGTATAAATGTGAATAATTCCATATATAAGCTGCTTTTCATTCCACAAACAGTACTGTGAAAACTGAAAGCCAAATCATTTAGACTTGATTGGAAATTAAATAAGATTTTCCTGTATTTTATATAACAAGGGACCATAAACCATCTAGATTAGTCCGCACACATTAGAAGAAATGCTAGGTGGAAATCTTTTGAAGGTTCACCTTAAAAAAAATAAAAAAATAGAAAAAGAAGGAAATACGTTACAACAAAGCAGGAATGCTTTTCCCTAAAGTATCATTTTTTAAAGAGAATTGAAGACTTTACTGTGCTCAAAAAACCTGCACAGTTATAATTCCGTGAGTAGTGGCATTCCCACTAGGAAAGTTTGCTGTTGGTAAAAGAAAAGAAAAAGGCATTTTTGCTGTTTTGTATTGATTTGTCAGCTAAGTAAACTCCTTCAATAAACCTATTAGCAATGCCAGAGTGATCTTTTACTTTGGAGCACTGGCAAAAAGAATTTGCAGTGGGTTTGGCAGTTCCAGTTGGTGACCCCAGGCTGCAAATCTGTGTTGTGGTGCTGTGGGCTCTGTCCTGCTCAGGTCATAAAAACAGAATAAGATTCGTCCATTGGCTGGGAGTCCCTAGATGTTCTAAATTTCAGAGAGGAAGATTCATTTGGGGAGCATTTCCTCAACATTTTCCTTTTCACAGGGAGTTTTTCTGCCCTGCTGTGTCAGCGTTGCCTCTTGAATAACCCTGATCACTTCAGTGATAGCACATCAGGCACCTTTGTGCTGGAAAAGGCAGCACCTCCCTGTTCCAAAGCAGCTTTTTGAGAGCAGTCTGGCTCTGTTCAGCTGGATCCAGCTCAGGGCAGGGCTCCCAGTGCTCCTGAATTCCCACCCCATTCCCTGAGGGCAGCCCTGGCACTGACAGGAGCCACTGCTGCTGGAAAACTTGGAACAGATCTGGTTTTAGTTGAATATTTGCTCTGGATCCTTAAGATTGCTTTAAACTTAAGAATAGCAGACCCGGTCCCTTAAAATTATATTCCACTACCTAAAAAAGCCAGGTCAGGTACTAAATTCTGGTTTTCAGATCTTTTTATGTTTTTGTACTCATTACATCTATCCTGGGAGATGAGCATCCTAAGCAAAATCTTTCCATCAAATCCCTTGAGAATTTCTGGGTTTTTTTTACTCTTAGCATGATACTGTCTTTCATGGCAGACAAAATTCCCAAGAGCAATCCCATGTGTGGAGGGAGTGAGAGCCAGGAGACAGTTACTGCTCTGATACACAAAAAATGCATTAGGTTTGGACAAAACCTGCAGGAAGGAGGTGACTCATCTTTAGTCACCTTGTTTTGAACTTACTCAATATTGCAAAGTATTGCACAAGGGCTCAGCTGGTGTCTGGAGACACTCAGGGAGAGCAGCAGCCCTGAATTCTGAATTTCCTGTGATTTCCTGTCATTGGAGGGTTTTAGCCCGACCACTTACGTTATTTTAATGGAGACATTTCTATCTAATGTCCTTTGTTTCTTTTAAACCATTACAAAAAAACAAACAGAAAAGGGGGTCATATTAATAATGTATTATGGCTGAGACTTCTTCAAATATGATCAATGTTAATGGGATCATTGAGACTCCTCTCTAGAGATCAGATTTACTCTTCAGAGCTGCTGCAGATCATGTTTTCCCTGAACACTAAATAGGAGGCACAGTACACAATGGTTTGCTGGTGTTATCAGTGTCAATGGTGTTTTATCAGCCAGTTCATTGACATTAGAGACTGTGCAGTCCAATGTCATTTTTTGCCCTATTAATTTAAAAGAGAAAAAAACAAACAAAAAACCCCACCAAACCAAACTAACAAAAAAAAGCCTCATGATTTTTTTCATATTTTTTTAACCAGACATCGTCGTATGCACCTATGAAATATTTAACTGTCGTTTAGAGGTAAAAAAAAAAAATTCAAAATAATTCGAGTAGCAGATTTTACAATACTCTGCCTTGTTAATCAGCACAGCTTCATAAAAAGCCAGAAAAACATTATACAAGCCCACAGAAGCCAATTCTGATGCAGCCACGCTACATCAGGGCTTTTATAAGACAGAGATTTGTCTCTGCTGAAGGGCTGCAGTGTGATCAGATCTTGAGAATTCACACAGGAGGTCAACGTGAATGAGTAAAGAAGTTTTGAAATCTCAGTTTAGAACACTGAACACAGCTTCAGTGCCTTTAAGCCTTGAAAAAGGTACTGGAACCTTGAAAAAGGCATTGAAACCATGAAAAAGGCTCGAAGCAGATGCCTTTCTCATGGTTTCAGTGCCTTTCTCATGTTTTCAGTGCCTTTCTCATGATTTCAGTGCCTTCTTCGTGATTTCAGTGCCTTTTTCAAGGCTTCATTGCCTTCTTCATGGTTTCAGTGCCTTTTTTCACTATTTCAATGCCTTTTTCTAGGTTTTCAGTGCCTTTTTTATACTTTCAGTGCCTTTTTCATGGTTTCAGTGCCTTTTCTATAGTTTCAGCACCTTCTTCTTGCTTTCAGTGCCTTTTTCATTGTTTCAGTGCCTTTTCCATGCTTTCAGTGCCTTTTTCAAGGTTTCAGTGCCTTTTTCAAGGTTTCAGTGCAATACCTGTGTGTCTCTTCCTTGCCATGGCTAAAGAGCTTTTCAACCTCGTTATCTTCATTTTTCAAGCTGGGGAGTACAACATGAGTAACTGCACATGTAATAATCAGCTTTGAATTAAGAATGAAGTAGAAATATCATTTAATCACCCCAGGTGTCTTTCCAAGGAGGAGCCATCACTTATCCTGCCATGCTCCATCCATCACTTGGCTGGGGGAGCTGCCCTGCTTTGTGCAGGGTTATTTTAGGTGTGGCTGAGCCTGCTCTGAGATTTCAGGGATTTCTGCTCCTGTCCAAACCCCAGCCTGTGAGGAGTGGGAGAGGATACAAGGAGTGCCCACATCACAGCAGCAAAAAGCTTGGAAGCACTTCCTGCCAGCCTGCAGAACAGCCCATTGTGCTGTGATTTGTTGAATTTTGAGGATTTTGAATTCCTGCTGGTGACAGAAATCTGCCAGCAGCTTTCAGAGAGGCTTCCTGCAGGTGTGAGCAAGCCCCTGAGGTGTCAATGTGCAGAGCAGCCCTGCAGGGACCCAAAAACATCCCCCACACCACTGTTCCCCTCCTGTCCACCGAACGCAGGGCACAGAAAATACATTTATGGCCAAATGTCTTTATGAGATTTGGTTATATTCAGTTTATATTCAAAGTTTATATTCATCCTTCAGTGCTGCAGTAGTTTGGAGGTTTTTGAGGCTGAGTCTTATTTCATGCCTGTCTCTTTTAATGAGGGCAGGTTTTTTTTCCAGGGCTGGGCTGGTTTAGCAGCTGAGGCAGCACAGCTGAGCAGCACTGAGCAGTTTCCATTTGCAATGAAGCTGTTGACAAAAGTTTCAGGGAATTGAAATGAAGTCTGAAATATCCTTCCTGCCTTCACCAGGATGTTTGGAAGCCCTAGGGTGCTCCAGACTGTGAAAAGTTTGTAATTAAAGGCTCACCTTCTGTATACTAATGAAAGGCTCAGAAGTACAGCTTTTAACGTGGAGGGGATTGCTGCATCCTGTGTTTTTCACTTTGAGGTTTTTTAGAAAGTCTGACTGTGTCAGAGGACACATCCAGCGAGCTGTGCTGAGGGGTGATAGCGTTGGTGAGACAATTAAGGCAGGGTTTAAATGTGTGCTGGGCAAAGCTCTTCCACTGCACTTCACAGCTATTGTGGCACTGCAGCTGTGATACTGGCACAGATGGGGGTACTGGGGGCACTGGTGCAGCTCTGTGGGGCTGATATCTTTTTGGGCTGCCTAAAAACAGAGACCAGACAGAAATAAGGGAATAAAAAGCAGTGATATTTATTGAAGGACCTTCAAGTACATTTAAGGCAGACAAGGCCCCCCAGGGCCTACACCCAAAAATGGATGTGGGGTCATGGCTTTTCACACTTTTGTTAGTTTGGTCCATTTGCATTTTAGGGGTTAATATTCCAATTATAGCTTAGGATAATGAAGTCATTGACCCCAAGTTTGCTCCCCCCAACTCACTTTTGTTTCCATCTCTGGGCCCTGAGGCCCTGAGGTGCCCTTGACTGCCAGGCCTGGAGAGGAATTGTTGTGTCTGCCCAAAATGGGGAAGCAGCAGCTCACACTGCACGTGGAGTTCAGAGTTACACACTAAAGAGCTGCAGGATTACAAAAATATTAAAAATACAAAATCTCAAACCCTAAGGCATCATTACAGATGGTGGCACTGGTGGCACTGGTGGCACTGGTGCAGCTCTGTGGTTCTGGTTCCTCTGCTCCTGCCAGTCCTGCAGGGGTGGCACCTGAGCATTCCTGTCAGTTCTGGCTGTAAATTCATGTCCCATCTCTCATGAGAGAGAATTAGGAGAGGACTGAGCAACATTTCTCTAAACATGAACTGGTCCAATCCCTCTGTGTTCCATGAAATGCCTGGGCAATCTGCCCTCACTGGATATTTTGCTTTTTCTGCAGGATTTGAAAATAGTCAAAGTATCATATGGAACCTCTGTGTCCTATATATCAATGTTGTGGATTTGATAAAAGCTCTCTCTGCTTTTGCTTTTGCTATTTTTATGTAAAGAAAAAATAGATGAGTCAGGTAAAGAGAATTCAACCAGGTGTCAGTCAGCTTCATCTGTTTATAATCTTTACAGATTTGTTATGCACTGTTTTGAAATTTCTGTCTTTATCTTCACTTACAATATACCAAAATAGAATGTTTCACCACTAAAAAATAACTCTGGATACAGACAATATGCAATCCACCCCTAACACCAGAACTGTTTTCACTTATCAGGCACAAATATTAACAAATGTCAAAAAATAAATTGATAACTCAGCACATTTTTCTAGATTCTGCTTGCAAACTCTTGTACAAGGACTATTGTTTCATGAGGCACAGTTTCTGAAGAAAGGAATTAAAGAAAATTAAAGGCTAAAGGGAAATTACCATGGGAATGATTATTTTGATTGGTACATTCAGATGTGACAATCTCAGGTATTGTGGTGTTTTTTCTCTTTGACTTTCCCACCAATGCACAATTTGAATTTATTCTAAAGGCAACACAATTGCTGCCCTGTAGAAAACCCTTTCCCATGGACAGCTGCATTCCAGTATTTTCTTGTACACCCCTGTGTGGAGATGGAATCCATCTAAATATGAGGAGAAAAGGGGTGGGTGACATATTTTCCCTTAAGTGCCTGTTGGTGTTGTGAATTTGCCTATCTTTATTTTTTTTTGCTGCCTCCAATAAATAGTTGGGCACATGATAGGAAAATAATTTATTCTAAACTAAATAAATGGAGCAAGGTGCTTCTCCTTAACAATAAGCAAAACTGAAGCTGCTGTGTCTCCCTGTCCTGCTGCTGGGTGGAATGTCACCCCTGGCTCAGGATAAATGACACAACTTTGCTGTAGCCCAGATTTAACAGCTCCTTGAGAGATACACCAAACAATTCACACTGTGCATGGGAGGAACAGCAATTCATCCAAGGGTGGCAAATCTGGGACGTGACAGGTATGGAAAGGGAAAGGCAAAGTGCAGAGCCACATTTTCATTCTGCTGCCTCTCCACACAGGTCATGAGAGGCAATCCATCCATTCCCTCAGTGCAGCACCAAGTTAAACATATTCACGACCACTTCCAAAGGCACTCTCTCCCCCTTTTAATTTTATGTCAATCAGGCATCACTGAGATAGTCTAAATCCTCTCTAAAGCAAGGGGTCATCTAAATTAAAATGCACTGTGGGTTGGCTGTGGGAGTGTGTCAAACTCTCCTGGTGTGGACAGCACTGTAAATAGGTGTGTTCCTGGGCCAGGTGCCTTCCCTAGCACCAATCTCTGCAGCACTGGCCTCACAAAACAGGATCCAAATCCTCTTTCATTTGTATTAATAAAAAAAAAAGGAGGAGGGGAGAGAATATGACCGTGCAAGTTAATGGAGTTAATTACATTCATAGCAGTTAGATGCAGGGGAATGAAAAGGACAATTTGTGTAAGCAGAGAATTAGCTCTGGTATTCTACCAGTAACATCAGCAGCCTGGAGATAAAGGAGCACTTGAATCCATCCCACTGAACTCTCACTTTTCAGGGAGAACTCACAGAATGGGGCAGGATGGTGGGAAGGACAAAGATCTAGGAAAAGGTCTCAGGTGTGACCAGGCTTAGGGAATCTGCTGGTGTCAAGGGAGGAAAAGTCTGTAGGGATCTAAATAACGTAAATCATCTTAGCAGGGCCTCCTGAACACTTCCTTAGGGCTGTGTTCTTCCAAGCATGAAGAACCTTCTGGCACCTTCAGTAATTAAAGGGTCTGCAAGAAACCAGGAGAGGGACTTTGTACAAAGTCATGCAGTGAAAGGACAAGGTGTGTTGCCTTTAGAGTGAAAGAAGTGAGATTTAGATTAGATATTACAAAAGAAGTTGTTGCCTGTGAGGGTGGGCAGGCCCTGGCACAGCTGTGGCTGCCCCTGGATCCCTGGCAGTGTTCAAGGCCAGGCTGGATGGGGTTTGGAGCAGCCTGGGATAGTGGAAGGTGTCCCTGCCATGGCAGGACATGAATCAGGTCCCTTCCAACACAAATCATTATAAGAATTTATGATTATTGTACTCCCTTTCTTACAATCACAATCTAACTGTTGGATTTACCAATTCAGGGCTTGAGAGAATCAACAAACTGTGGAAAGCTTTTCTTTCCTGAATCAAAGCCAGGAAATTCTAAAATCTGACTGAGAAAAGGTTTCTTCCCTGTGAGAATCCCAGATTGTTTCAGTAGGGCTAAAAGAGCATTTCCCTCGTGTCCAAGGGAGACAGAACCATCTCAGCCCTGGCTTTAACCTTTTAGCCTTCATTTGGAACAAGACCTGTAAATCAAAAATTTAGAAGGGAATAATTACTCTCACTGAAGGCAATCATATGAGACTTGTAAAGGAATTTTCCTAACACTATCAATTACATCAGATATTATTACCTCAGAACACAGTCCATGAAGAACTTTTCAGGAAGAATCAAAACTAATTTATAAAGTCTGTAATTAGAATTACAGTTGAGAATTAAATCAGTACCTGAGGTCCTCTAAGATTGCAATATCCTTCTCTTATATTTTTTGCATAATATTAAAATTAGACTTTCCTTTCCTTAAATTTGGCTGTGAAAATGAAAGAAAGGATCCAATGGATTTATTCTTCTTTCTGTCTTTTTTTCGTTTCATGTTCCTTCAGAGGCCTCAAGGAGTCACTGCAGGTGCCCAGCCTGGGTGTCCTGCTGCCCTTGGTGTTGGTGATCTCCTGGTATCCCCTTTACCAATTCCAGGCAATCCAAACCCTCCTCACTCCTTCATCCTGAGTTAAACTTATCCAAACTCATTTTACACTGAACAATTTCCTGAATTCTCAGTTCCAAATTCATTAATCAGGACCTACAAGACTGAGCTCTTATGGTTGAGGCAAGTTATTAATTTCAGGGGTACCACTCCATGCTTCAGCCCACGCTGTCTGATGCTCAGACACCAAAAGACACTTGGAAATTCTATTTTAACTGGGTGTTTAATACCTTCCAAGCACATCAGTGCCTTTGATTCCCAGGGCTGTGTGATCAGCACCTTTGAACAGCACACAATGCCTTCTATTTCTGATGTAACAAGTGTTCCAATGGCAGCAAATTGCTCTTGCTGGTTTTGCATAGGGTTCATTATTTCCTTGCTTTCCCCCCTTTGATCCCTCACTGCATCCAGGGGATGAAAGGAATGGTGAGTGGCATCTCCTGGTGCTCAGCTCTGCCCCACATACCACTCTGGGATGGCAGTGCCCAAGGGCTGCCAGCCTCCCACCCCAAGGGCTGGGCAATTCCATTCTCTGGGATTCTGCCTAAACGGGGAAATCTGGGATTTGCAAATCTGGGGTTTGCAGCTGGACCTTGGTGCTGCCCCTGGGCCAGCCCTGGCTTGTACAAACCACTGTGCTTTGGGAGCTGGACATGGTTTGTGGTCCTGCAGGGATGGGACAGATGAGGGCAGCTCTGTCTGCATGATACCGGCCACTGTTCTTAAAATTATTCAATGTGCAAGTGAAACAGGACAGGAGGAATCATGCTAAATAAACTCAGTTTGTGTTGATGGTTCAATTCCCATTTTAATTATAAAATAGAGCATAACAGAGTTGTCTTAAGGAACTTTACAAATGTGTTGTCAGTGGTAAATTTACATAATTCAGCAAAACACAGGCTGTTTCTGACAGTGCCATTTAGACAGAACTGTGGTGCTCTAATCTACATCTCACACATAATTTTAGCCCTCATTGTGAGTGTTAATGGCCAGAGGCTTCTCAGAGGCACAGTGACCAGGCTGGGAAGAGATTCTGCAAAATCCCCCCAGCCTCAGTCACCCACATACTCTAGAGCAGAGTCACTAACAAGTGATTTAGGGAGGGAGAACGCACTCTGGGTTACATAAACATGTAATATGGGGTCTGATATATTTGTAATCTATTTTATTTGGGATTTTGACAATATTTCTGTGATAGCAGGTTCATGAAGCTGTTCCTGACATGAGTCTGTGCTCTTTTGTTCTCTTTTACATGAGTATTATTTATTTTCTGGTTTACAGTGGGGTTTAGCCTGACTTTAATAATGAGCAGAGCCATTGCTTATCCTTAAAAGAATGCTTACATTCAGAACTGAAACTGGTCAATAATGCTGCATTAGAAGAGAGAAACTTTTGCTTTGTTTTTTTATGTGAAGGGATTTTTGTTTGTGGTTTTTTGGGTTTGTTTTTTTTTTTTCGTATGAAATGTTTTCCACAGCATTGTTTCCTGTAAATCCAACTGTTGTTTTTAAAACAACCAAACCATCATGCAGCCTCCATGTACCCTGCTAGGAGATGAATAGAGTCTTGGAAATGTTATATTCTCCATCCAGTGCATCTAAGGGAATACTTATATTTAAATTTTGCTTCATCCTCTTAGTATGAATTCATGTCATTACCAAATGGTAAACAAAAACAGATGTCAGGCTCACTTTAGAAAAAGTGGTGAGCTTGCAGTTAGATATTGAATTAAACTATTTCTGAGAGCAGGAGTTTGCTGTTCTCCTGTCCTTCCCTTTCAAATGAATATTTTTATGTTGGACATACCTTTAATGCCCCTAACTCTTCATAGGAGAAGATAGCCAAAAAAATGAAAAAAAAATCAAAAAGAAGTTGGAAATATCAAAGCCATTAGGATGAAGAACTTTGAGAATGTCTGGTTAGTTAAGGGTATTTGTTTATTAAGAAGTGAAGAGAAAAGAACATCTGGCCATTAAAATAAGATGAGCAGGCTATGGAATAAATTTATATAAATAAGCCTAGCTTAAAAAGCAGAACAGTTGTGTGCTTTGCTACTAAACAGATTTCGTGGCAGCACTGCAAACTTGCCAAGATATTAAGTAAATGAAAGGCAGCAATCAAGTCTTTAAGTACATACCTTAATGTCATAAGAGTATTATGGGCTTACAGAGGAGGAAAGCTTATAAAAGCACTGACCTTCATCTGTGTTGATGTGAAAGGCATTCAGGTGAGTGAAAATAGAGGGTTTTACAACATTACAGACACCAGCTCAGAACAAAGGAATTGTGTGAATGCAAATGTTGTAGCAAAAGTTTATAATGAGGGTTTTCTTTATTCATGGAATCATAATTGAAGGTGTTTTGTTGTTTTCTGCCAGGAGGTGTGAGATGTTCTCAGGTACATGAAGTGTTCTGTAAGGGCACAGGCACTGGAGCACAGTTCATGCTTGCAGTGGAAATAGCTTTTCTCTCCTTTGGCATAGGGGCAAAGTGTTTGCCAGTTTAAAGGTATTTAACAATAAAAGCTCCAGCAAAACAAACAAACGTTGTGCTGGATAACTGTGAAGTGGAAAATAAACAGAACTGTCAATATTTAGTCCATGTGTGCCTCAACTCCCTGCCTTGGTCCCTGTCCCTCTGCTGGTTAACTCCTGTTCACTGCATTGCTGAGCTGCTTTTGGAATGAGAGAACTTTTTCCCTCAGATGGATTTTGGGGAATGATTTGAGCCCCATTTCACTGCCTTTGTCCTGGAGGATCCTTCATATTCTGACTGCAGCTCTCAGTGCCATTGCATTTCCTGCTTCTCCTTTTTGCCCAAAGAGATCATGTTCTGTGTAAACCAGTTATGTTTGAAACCAGCTACATGTGAAAAATCACAGTCTGGAGATAAAAATTTGGTTTTTCATTATGGAAATGTTTGCCTTAAGGCAACTGACTCCATGATAAAAGCCTCAGACTTTGAATATTCCATGCTTACCACCCAAAAATCACCATTGGTTTTGTGGTTTGGTACATGATCAACAATTAAAGAGAAAAATCTGGAATCAGAGCTAGCAAATGTTAAAATCAATCACTCTGGTAAACACAGGAGTGTGTGTTGCAATTTTCTTATTTATTGAGAGAAATGAGGGATGCTTTTAATATGTCAAACTATTTAACTAGTAAAATTTAAAAGCTATGTGTTTTAATGTAAAGTGTGAATCCTGCTCATCTCACCTCTCTGGGTCTGGCTGTCTGAGTCAGCTGCAGCGGCTTTGATTTTGGAGGAAATGAGCAGCTGAGTGGAATTAGAAGTAAAGTATATTAATTTATAGAAATCTAATAACATTCAGCTTTCTTGTTCTACTGTGTTCCATAATGCAAATTTATCTATCAAAGAGAAAAATGCAGTGCAATTAAAAAGTGATTAAGAAAGTAAACAAAAACTTGTATTATCAAATTACATCACCATCCCACCAAACATTTAAATTAGTCTTTGAAGACTCCTCTCAGCCATTCTCAAATTCTAAGGATTTATGTTAAGATATAGAACTGAAAATCAGCGGGTTCTTTCAAACCATCAGGTCTTGCTGTAACGTGTCATTCAGTCCTTCTGAAATGTATCTCCTGTGGAATTTTGCAGTGGGATTTTCTAGATGATGCTGGTTTTTGAGAAATTGTAACTTAGCAGATGATCGTGAAAAGGACAGTTATTCTGGGGTTCTTCACATTCTCTGTGAACTAAAAATATTTCAGGGCAGTTTTCGAGGAACCAGCTTCACAGCCAGAGGCTGAGAGCCAGGAATATTTATATATATATAAAGATATTATAGAGCACAATTCAAAATTTATAGAACATCAGAATATATGGCAAAAGGCAGTACTAAATATTATTTTTCATTGTGGGTCTGAGGTTCCTTGTCTCAGCTGTTGCAGCCACACAGAATCATTGATTGTCATTGATAATTCTCTTCCATCATATGGGAGTGCAATTTTTATGCTTAAATTTGATTTTCACGCAGCTCAGATAGTCAGGAATAAAGGTTTAAATAATAATAGACTGGAGGACAACCAAGTTACTCCAAAAATCTGTTCTCAGTTGCAACTGGGTTATTTCCCAGGCTGTATTGGGGGCAGGTCAGGTGTCAGGGTTTGAAGCCTCACCCAAAGGGCACCAAAATCAAGAATATTTTTGGTCATGAGTACAGGGTGGCTTTGATCAGGCCCTGTGGATTTATAGTGCTCTAATTACAAATACTCTAGAAATTATTTATTCTGATTATTTAGGGCCAATTCTTTAGTACTACTATGCCCAAAGAGATGAGCAAATGGAAGGCAGAGATTGCAACTCTCTGTTCTGCATGGATGAACAGATGAGCAGGGTGGGAGAAACCCTGGAATGGAATTTCCAGGCTGTGAGAGCACCGTATCACCAAACTTCACCTGAATTTTGCAGGTGATTTCTCTTGTGTCCTTTTGTTCCATGCTGATGTCTGCGTGAGGGAGAGCTGAAGGGTCCGGCTGTGCTTTTGGGGGAATGTGGAGCGTTGTGGAGCAGAGTGTTATCCAGTGGTGGGAAAGAACAAGATAACATCTTTTGGGTGCAGAGTGAGACAGACAAACTGCTGGAGATGCTCACTCTGTAAATCAGAACTTCCTTTGGAGGAAAACCAGTAAAGCAGTCTCTGGTGCTCCCAGCCCTGTTTGGCCATGAAATAAATTACAGGATCTCTGGGCAGGTGTGGCATGGCTCACCTGAGGCCCCACGTGCTGTGACCTCTGTGATTCTGTTACCTTCTCCTGTTTTTCTGCTCTCCTTGTTCCCTTCCTGCTGCCTGGTTAAACCCCTCAGGCTGATGCTGGCCGAGGTGCTGAGTGTTTGCAGATCCACTCAGAGTGAGTGAGGAGCATTGGTCCAGCTGAAATTCAGGCTCTGAGTCCTGCTCCAACATTACTGTGAAATTTCATGTTCTTCCTTGTGAAAACTTTGGAAAAGCCAGTTAATTAATTCAATTAAGGAATCAAATTACCAGAAATTAGGAACTTGTTTCATTAATCTGGGGCTGCTTTATCTAAAAGCCCTATGACAAAAGCACAATGAACCAATTTTTTTTTCCTCAGAGTATTTAGCTTTAAAATTCATTTTCGTAGGAGAGAAATTCTGAAGATTACCATTTCCAACAAAAGAACTTGTTTATGGTGTAACAATAATGATGACTCTCAAAGGTACATTAATTTTTTAAGCATAGATGTTGAAAAATATGCTGTACATGAGGTAAATTAGTAGAGAATCATGAGCTTGACTTGCTAGTTTTATCTTCTGCTGGAGATAGCCAAATGTCAGGAGTTGCATGTTCAGGGAATTTATTCATCTTCCTAAATGAGTTTTCATCCAAAAAAGAACAAAAGCATTTTCACCTAAATTTCTATGAAATGGCAATTTGCAGGAAATGATAGTTTAGAAAACACCAGCATATGGTGCTTTGAAATGGTTTCCACATTTACTGAGAGCATTGGAGGCAGGAGAGAATTCAGAGGGAGAAACTCAGCTTAAGAAGTGAGCTGCATTTAATCAGCCAGGTGCTGCTGTGCTTCCTGAAGCTGTTCTTACTTAAACATAAGAAAAATTTGTCCTGTGGATGTGATCTGACACTGGAATGAGTTTCCCAAGGAGTCTGCAGAGTCTTCATCATCCTTTGGAGGAGCTCTGGGCTCTCGGCTCTGCCTGCCCTGGTGGGAATACAGAGCAAATTTTCCTCCAGAGCAAATTTTCCTCCAGAGAATTCCAGGTGCCTGTTCTTCTTCTCCTTTCCTTTTTGTCTTGGGAACATGGAGATTTGTCCATGAGAAATTTCACCCCACACGGGTGAAAATGTCCCACAGGTGCCCATGAACAAATAAATGCAGACCTGGGTGTTGAATATATTCTGTAACACAAATCCCTCCATAATCAAAGCAGTTTTATTTGGTTAGATAGGAGACTTAGGAAACTTCCCTTTGTCAAGTTGGATTTTAAATTATCTGCATTCCAGTATTTGTGGAACTCAGGGAATGTTGAATTGCTGCCATGAGTCTGCACTCTTTCCATTGTCTTTTACATTACATTATCTCTTTTCCTGTTTGACATTGTTATATTTCTTCTCTGTTGCCAGGTTAAGGTATTTTAATCTTTCATGCATGCCTTTTATACTGCACATGCTATTTGTTCTGATTTTACCTGATTTTTAATGTCATTTTTTCAGACTTTGCTCTTACACAGCCTGAACTGTGGGGTTCTGTGCAAGTACTCCTGATTTCCTCTGCCATGCAGGAGAGCAGATTGATCTCTGCTTGCTGAGGGCCTTCTGCTAGTGGCACTTCTGCTATTCACTTTATAAATTCTTTTTATAAAATCCTCTTTTTGCCCTCTGTGTAGTGACTGTTTTCTCTGCTGAGTGGAACAAATCCTCATTTTTTTTCCTTTTTCTTTTGTTCTTACATTTTCATTAAGTATCATATAACGATATCACTGTGTTATCCTAAATCAAATTAAGTCTATAACATCAAATGTTAATTATTTATTCTTCAAGCTGTGCTTGTTCTTTGAAATCCGAGGTGCTGAGGCAGTGTTGAGGATCTGAGCTGCCCTGTCTGGATATATCCCCAGCAATTTTCACATCAGGGATTAGGGGATTAGCTGGAAACCACAAGCACATGCCTCAAGCCAGAGCAGGGTGGACTCTGTTATCCCACAAGTGACAAGGGCCATTCCTTTCTTTATACAAGACATGATTATGGAGCAAACAGTAAAAAACAAGACTTCTGCTGTTTTGTTTTGTTTTTGATATATTTTTTAAATCCAGATTCACAAGCACCTTTCCAAACTCCTGAAATTCTTTCACAGTCCACTGTGCTTTTTAGGGTTCAAAGCACCTGGCATTCAATAATTCACAATCTATACACCTCCTTCAGTATTCTGTGATATCTGCACATCTCTTTGGCATGAAACAGAGGTTATTTATTTACCCTTCCTGTTCTTCTTTTCGTGCTGAGTGAGCTGGGATGTGCTGTGCTGTTCAGGGCAGTGGCTGCACCCAAAATTTGGAGATATCTCTGGGTGAAAAGGAATGGCAAAAAGCCAAAGGGTCCAAAAAAAAATCCGACAAGGTTTTGTTACCAAATAACACACGTGGCATGGACACTGGCATGTTTTGCTCCTATTTTCTACTTATAAGAGAAAAGAAAGAATAATCTAAAAGAGAGAAGGAGAGTGTGGAAGGGAAACTGTTTATTCAAACTAAGAGAGTAAGGAAATTAAAGCCAGAGCTGTTAAAAGGGAAGAAAAACCCATGCAGGCTCAATTCACACCTCCTACCAGAATGGGGTAAATAGGTTACAGGCTCTTGCATCCACATGGCAGCAGGGAGGGCAGGGCTGTGAATGGATTCTGAAGTTTCCAATCTCCAGGTGTGCCTCAACGCACAGGTAATAACTATTATAACACTTTCACTTAAAATAAAAAGGTTTTTATTTAAAACCTGACCTAAGAATCATTTCATCTGTTTATGCTTAATGTTAAGTTCAGCTGGTTACATTTCCATGAGGAAATTGTGACCTGGGAAATGGCTCTCAGCAGAGTCCTTTACAACTCCCAGCAGAGTCCTCTGAGAATGCAGAGGCAGGCAATGGCAGCTCCTCACTGTTGCCATATGGTTCCTTTTGAGCCTTGGCTGGTCAAAATTAGAAATGGAGAAGTTCTTTTAGTTCCTTGACATCTCAAGTACCATTGAAAATCCCCAGGCCACAAATAGGGAGAAGAATGGAATTTAGCCACATAGAGGGAGAAGAATAGAATGGAAGTTTAGATGAAAACACCACAGTGAAGACAAAGAACGACAATTACAGTCTGTGAGGATTGCCTAGCAGGAGGAATTTGGGTAATTGTTACAAGGCTGAGCAAACAGTTCCTCTCTCTGTTGCATTTCCAAACTTTTTTCTTCCTCAATCCACACTGCTCCTTTGTAATTTTCCAAGGTTTTACTTGGAAGCAGTGACAGGGCCAGTTCAGTGGCAGAGATGAATTGCAGAGATGCCCATAATTTTCAATTACACCTGAACACAGCTGATGCCGCTGAAGACAAGCCCTACCCCCTTGGACAGCAGAGATTAGCATAGTCGATGTGAAAAATGGGACTCTTTGAACAGGGGAGTGTTTGGGGATTTCTGGGAAGCATCTGTGTTTGTCTGCTTGCACTGAGCACTCCCCAGTGAGGAGGGGATTCTCTAAACCTAATCTGCACAGGATTGATGAACCCCTGCCTGAGCAGTGGCTGCAAAACAAACCCTTCACAGTGATGAGCAATCACCTCTGCTCACACCTCAGAGAGCCCTGCAGCTCCTCTGGAAGGGATGCAGCTTGGGAGCACCCCAGCTATTAGGGGGGATAATATTTCTTATTATTATTTCACAATAATGCTTCCAGATGCCAGCTGGAAAGGCACTTTGGGTGGATGGCGGGAAGGAATCCACTCATGGGGACTCCCCTGCAGCCTTCAGTGAGCCCCCTCACACATTTGCAGGTGGAGGTGGCTCCAAAGGAGCAGCTTTGATGATGTTCCTTGGGAAAAATTGGGAAAACATCCTTTTGATGATGTTCCATGGAGAAAATTCCCTTGGCTGCTGTTTGTGCCCTGGAGCTGATTGCAGGGGGCTGTGGCTGAAAAATCCACTGGAATTGCAATATGCAATGGGATGCTAACTTTATAAATGGTAACTTTTCAGAGCTGTCAGTTTAGCCTGTGTTTAGCACATTTTATCTTAAACATCATTTTTCAATAGATATAGGGAAAAAAAATCCTTCTGGATATAATCTACAAGCAAATATGTGGAGTCTGCCCAACTGCTGAGATTTTTATTATTTTTTCTTTTAAATGACAACCATGCACTGTGTGGAAAGAGTCCTTTCTGCTCCCTGCTTGAGACTTACTCTCAATTACAGTCTTGTGTGCTTGAGACAAAGCTACAGGGTGAAATGTGCTGATCTGGAATGTTCTCACAATCCCCTGCCCTGCTGAACCCCAGAGAAGGGCAGAGAGGCCCCAGGTGTGAATTAAGTTCAGTTTTCTGCAACCTCTGATCAACTGTTCTGATCAGAATTTCCTCATCTGATCCTGGAGACAGGATATCCAAATATCTGATGACAAACTGAATTTCTGCTTATGTGCTGATAACTGTTGAGTTGCAGTCCCAATTCCTTCTCTCAGCAGAGCATAAATAAGGATTCTGCATTCCTATTTTTGTGAATTTTGGGCTTTTTCTGGGGAAATCAAAATGATGATGTATTCCCTAATGCAGCTGGTGGAAATTTAGCTAATGATTATAGTGCCTATGAGTTTTCTCTGAGGTAAATCTAAGTCTCTCTCTCTCTAAGTGTATTTCTTACATGCAATATTAAGTAATGGTAAAATGTAAAATTTATCTGGCAGAAATTGTCCCTTGCCCTTGTGCCTGGATCATGTCCAAACTTTGTTGTTAAGATTGCTACTGCTAGACCAAATTATGAAATGTTATAGCAGTAAGAGAATAGTGATTCCAAAAAGCCTGTAAAAGATTGATTAGGTTATAATTACACAAAAATTGAATTAGTAAAGAATGCTTTTCTCTTGTTCTGAAGGATGCTCTGTTTTCCAGAAGCCACTTGTAGCTCCTAGAATCACTTTATTTAATTGCTCAGTGGTCAGACAGGCGGGCCCACAGCACAGCAGCTCCACTAATTAATTATTTGTAGAGCAGTAGACCTCAGAGACAAAAGGCTCTGTATTTTCTCTTACTTATTCCTTCTGTGCATTAAGATAATTTCAGAAATACATTGGAAATATTCCAGGTTTTCACTGGGATGAGATGTGACTTGTTCCTATGGATTTATTTCTAGAGATTCATTCTTGGGACACATTTCCACATTGCAAAAACATCCATTCTCACTATAAAACAGTCTTTGATAAAAACATGAGGGAAAAGCCTCAGATCCATTGAGGAGAAGCATTTTAGAAAGAGTTTTAGTTTAACAGTGTGTCCTGTGGAATGGCCACATTCAGGAAACAGTTGTACTGAACCATTTTAATAAACAATTCCATAAAGAAAGGGATGGTGTACTCGCCAAAAGTAAAACTCTGTGAACAAATTAACAGATTGGTTTACTTT
Organism: Arremon aurantiirostris; assembly: GCA_035583995.1. Classification (NCBI taxonomy): domain Eukaryota; kingdom Metazoa; phylum Chordata; class Aves; order Passeriformes; family Passerellidae; genus Arremon; species Arremon aurantiirostris. Next base: position 2,954,795 of record JAXCLO010000242.1, on the reverse strand, counting down.
TGACTGTTTCTGGGCATTGTAGAAGACAATACAAAGATATTACAAGAATTGATTTGTTTGTCTGGAGCACTTCATGCCTTGAAAAGGCAGTGCCCAGGTTATGGCACAGGTCTGGGTGACTTTTTCCACATTCACATGAGTAGGATTCCACAAAAAGAACTGGTTTAATTCTCTCTCCTTTCATTTTAAGGGACAAAAAAGGAAAAAGGAAATCCTGACACAAAATTTAAAAGCTATTATTATAAATTTTAACACTCACACTGCAATATGTCGATAGGTAAAGGATTTTATTACCTGTTATTCTTCCATCCTGACCTTTAACAGCCTCTGCATCTGTTTTCCAGCCTGGTTTATGATGATTGGCTTTCTATCATGTCACAGCAAGTACAAATTATGGCAAATCTTTACTGTATCCCTTGCATTTACAAAGAGAGGTTGAAATTTGTCTCTGCATTCCCTAGATCATTCAGCTTTTTAATGAAATTAGTAATCACTGGGGGTTAAGGAAAATAAGGGGATATGCATGTGTGGAAATTCAGTGTTAGAACTGAAGGGCTGCATTTGGAGAGGGAAAAATCTCCATAAAACCTGAATTTCCTATTTTGGGCTAGCAAACTCCTTTGCTGTTGATAAATGAAAGAGGCAGGCAGCCTCCCTGCAGGGCTGGGGGTGTTTCCCAGGTAATGGAGCTCAGCAGGGATTTGCCAGAGCTTCACTGGGGCTGAAGTTTTCACTCTCTGAAGAGTACTAAATGAAGACATCAGTGAGATACAGAAGGGCACACATCAGGCCAACTTGCAGGATATTGTGCACCCCAGGACAGCAATTTCAGTTGTCTTCAGAGAACTTTTCTCTTAGTTTTATGATTTAGTGGAACACCAAATCCTGGACTTTTTATTCTGGACAAGCATCAATCCCATGAGATCAATTCCAGAGTTCCATCCTTCATCCCGTTGTTGAGCTCAGCATGTTAAAGGATCTGCCCCTCTGTGCTGTGAGTTCTGGGGTGAAATGGCCCTGCAGGGTGACTCAGTTTACCTGCACAGGGCCAAGCAAAGGCTCCTGCACAGCCTGAACTCAGTGGGGCTTGGAATGAGCAGGCACCACAGGGACACGGATCTGCTGCCATAAATAAACCACAGCGCCAGGGTGAGGCTGTTCTTCTAAGGGCTGAACTGGGATTGCACGCATTGTTCTGGTTTTTGGGGATTTTTTTGGTGATGAATAACCATACTAGAGGATGTTCTCTTGAAAGGAAGACTGAAATGAGGGGCAAAAAGTAGTGAGGTGAGAGGCAAGGAGGTGAGAGAGAGAATGTGGAGAGGAGCTGGGAAATACAGGAGGTGGATTGAATAAAGTAGCAAAAGAAAAAGGAAGGCAAAGAGCATGTAAATCCTTTTTTTCTCCTTTTTTTTTTTCCTTTTTTTCCTACTGTGTTTATTCTCTTAAACTGCTTCTGTCTTGGGAGAGGGGCAGAATAGTAACATACAGACAATATTTTCAAAAATTGGGTGTTTCAGACTTTCCCCTCAAGGAGACACATTTATGAGGAGTGCTTTTCTTTTTAGTTGGAATCCAGTCACCTGCTCTTTCTGTTGTTGCTTGGGGTACTTTTGGTTCAGTTTGGGGATTTTATTCCGGTTTGAAGCAAGATCCTATGCGTATACTTTTGGTGGGGTTTTTTTGGGTTTTTTTTTGGTGGGTTTTTGGCATTTTTTTGTTTGTTTTTTTTTTTTTTTCTGGTTTCTGTGGTTTTGTTTTGTTTTGTCAGGTTTTTTGGGTTTTTTAAATTTATTTTTTTTCTTTGTGCTCCATGTATGACACAATAGCCACAGCAGCGCTTTGGAAGCCTAAATTCGTTGCTCATTTATGATGATCTTCCATTAATATGGGACATGGGATTATTTACATAAGGAACAGAAAAGGAGTTTGTAAAACAACCTCTGGACAAAGGCCTGGTGTGTTTTGAATGCACACAGTTCTGTCAAGGCATGACTGTACATTCCATATGAACAAAACCTTTCACACTCTGAAGATTTTCTGCTTGCCTGGCAGAGCTCAGAGCAAAGCTGAAATCAAACCAGCCTGACTTGGTGAAGCAATTTCATTTTACCTGAAACACTGAGGCTTAAATTATAAGCTTCAGGATGACTCAGTAGAAATAATGCATGCATATAAACTACATAATTTTGCTGGAGTATTTTCACAATCAATATAACTGTGTGTTTAAAGTAGGGACCTGAGGTCAATCTTCTAAGCAGTGAATGAATAACATATTTTTTTATCAGAGAAAAGCTGCTCTATGCAAATAATATCTGACATGAATATTTAATAGATTGTACAGTAGGCAGTAATTGCCAACTAGTGGAGCATGCTGAAAGGAGAAAGAGAAATACTGAAATAACAAATCCGGTCAGATTTCACTTACAGCATTTCCTTAACACCAGCTGGTCTGACAGGTCCTGGTGGAATTTGTGAAATAACTGTACTAACCTCTGTCCAGGTTTGAGGCATTAAATATTCCTTTTTAAATAACTGAACAGGGGATTAGCTGATTTGGATATGTTGATCTGTTATAAATTTAGCGTTTACTGAACATAATGTGATTTGTTCTTCTTCATCTCGAGGTATTCTCCACATCACCATCACTATGTACTGTGGTGACTGACTCCAGACAGCTTGGGGTCTCTTCATCAGGACAATTCACACATGTAGGAGCAGCTAATTCTCTTTTAGAATGTCTCACAGCTGAAGAGGAACAATGATTCTTCTCCATTCTCCCCACCTTTAATACTCTTTCCATTCTCTCATTATTTGTTTTGTCTTGGGAGCTCATGGGTAAGAGAGGACTCACAAACCAAACAAAGGAAATTTTCACACTATTTCCTGATGGCAAAAGACCAAATGGTGTTTTTGGGCCTCCTGTTGTATGTGAGGGTCTCCCATAAAGTTTACTGAGGGGGTGGTGTCCAGGAGCTGTTATATAGTGAAAAGTTGGATGGCTTGATGGGAGAATGTTCTTTAATGGGGCCATAAACCTTCCTGGGCTTTACAGTAATGTGCCCATGAAAGTGGCACATAAAACAGCCTTGGACATCTGCAGTGCCAGAGAAACAGGAATGCAGATGACAGGGTCTCACACAACAAACCACAAAATTTCATTTGTAAACTGAGTGGAAAGCTAAGGATTTATTTTACTTGGTGTTCTCTCCTGGTGCAATAAGCTTGCACTAATTTAGAGGTCAGAGGATGTAGATGCCATCCTCGTTACACCCTCAGTGCCCATGGGAGCCCCCAGTGATGTGTGCTATAATGAAGATAATTAGAAGAAGCTCCATTTTAGCTGAAGGCAAAAGGCCTTAAATCAAAAGGAGTTTGTTCCAGTAACCTTGAAATTGGGGTGAGGATTACAGGCTGCCTACTGGCTCAACAAATACCTAAACTCATTGTTTGAAAAAGTGAGAGCAGGAGATCCCCAGGGTGAGGGCATCCTCAGGGTTGCTTTTGGTGGGTAAAATGAGAATTCCTCAAGTCCTGGGTTTGCAAGCAGCATTCCTGATGAATGCAGAGGGGCCTGAGGTTTAAACTCCTGCCTGATGCTTGAAATCCTAAATATCCTAGCTCAGTGTTTCTTGGTGTATGGCTAGAGGAGGAACTGGTGTGACAGTGGCTTTATACACCTGAGCAAATTTCCACTGAAGATTTCCCTTGCCAAGCCACTGAATTCCAAAGGCTGTTGTTGTGCAGAGCCCTCTCTGAGTGTCTCTTTCTGTTCCAAGAGTTTGAAAACCAGAATGACCAAAGCCCTGAGCTGTGAGCACACCTGACTGTGTTTTGTCATGAGAAGAGTTTGTCTGTGCATTTCTGCCTCAGCCTTTTACCTCTAGGAGCAGTTTCTGTGCTGTGAGAAGTTTTACTGCCCATTCTCCCCTCTTTAGGAGTTATTTTTTGTAGTCATGCCCAAAGTTCTTCCTGAAGTCTCCATTTCTGCCCTGTGAGGTGAGGCCCTGGTATTCTCTGGGTTTTTCTCACCAGGATGGAATCCATCTGATTTCCCTGCTCTGCCCAAGCCCAGGCTTGTGGCAATGGTTTTTGATGATTCCTGAGCTGAGCTGGATGCTGATGGGTGAAATCATTTGTGGCATGTTATCAACCTCCTCAATTCAGTGCTGCTAAGTAATGAAATCCAGTAATAAATTGGACAGACAAGCAGAATCTCTTAAACACGCTCTGGGGGGCTCTACCTATTTTCTCTCTGCTCTCCTGGTATTTCCTTTCTGTCTGTGTGAGCTGCTGCCCATGCCAGCATTCAAAATCAACCAACCAGAGAAACTCAAAAACACTACAGTGTTTGATGAAGCAAATGTGTGAGGCTGATCAAAGTGTTCCTAGCTCTATTTTTTTCCAAAATTGGGACTGGAATTCCCATGGGCTTGATGCAAAGTGAATTCTGGGTGCAAAATGAAAACAATTTCCAATATCTGAAAAATTTCTGGGCTGCTTCTGCCTCTCTTTTAAAGCAGAATTCGCACCACCAGCTTGTTGGAGGAACAGTTTTATTTTGGCTACTTTAAAACCTGAATGGAGGCAAGGTTTAAACCTCACAGATGAAGGAGAAAATTGGCATCACATGGGAAAGCATAATCTGTAATGCACCGTGAGCTCTTTGGCACAACATATGGCAACAGAATTACCTTTGTACTGCCCAGCTGTGGGATGTAATTCCTGCAGTCCGGGGGACTCCAGTGACAGGCAATAGATTTGAGAGTGCACATGTTCAGCATGCTGAAATGCAGGGCTGTCCCTTTGCTCTGCATTCAGAGCTCCCTGGCACTGCAGAGAAATTCTGATTATTGCTGGCAAATCCTTGTTCTCCCCTCGTGATGTCACTTCTGTAGTGACACCCGGCGATTGTAATGAAAAAGGGAATGTGGTAATGGGACTGCTGGGGAGGAATGAAAGGGAAGTGATAAACTGCAACTTTTACAATGTGCACTGTCAGCTAAAGAATGGAACAATTTTAGGCTTGAACATTAAGGACAGGGAAAGTGCTGGGAGATTTATGCTGCAACAATATTCCAGATCATTTTATGGTATCATCTTTTCAAATACCTGAAATTAAAACTGTGTGGTACAGTGGTGCTTCAATCATTCTGCTCATCGGTGAGCTGGGATTTTTATTTGGATGGTAAAATACCATCACTGCAAAAGAGAAACAATAGATTTTTATGGTTGGGCTCTAGTATTTTAAACATGATTTACTTGTCTTTTTGCTTTTTGCCTTCTCCAGAGGTCTAAATATGTGCACCATATTGACCCTTAATATGTCTACTGAAACTAAGCAAGGAGTTGAAACCTTATTTCTTGTCATAGAAACAAAATTCTGAGGTGCAATTTCTTTGAGAGTCATACACTATCCATAAATGTGTCTCAGGAACATTGGGAACGGTCTTTGAAATTTCTCAGAGGAGAGGTTTGGTGTTGTAGATCTCGTGGAAAATGTCTAATAATGATCATCAGTCATTTGTCTGCAGAAACACAAACCTGCTTTTTGCTTTGGACAGCCAAAGCAGCCTTGGGTGTGGGCTTAGGAGGTTTAATTTTAGAGAATTACCCTTGGTGTTCTTCTCCCAGAGTACAGAATAGTGCAGTGTCATAGTTACCACAGCTGATCTGTTAATTTATGGAGACTTGATAGCTTTTCTGACATTGATTAGATGAATATTAGCACATTTTACTGACATTGGGAACAGCAGAATTTATTTTGTCTCATTAAAAAAAAACAGCAAAATATCCACTTCTCTATCAGCCATCAGTTTGCTTTAGGCTGCATTTAAGGACAACAATTTTCCATTGTGGATTCCTGATTTTTTCATCTAAATGCATTATTTAAATAAAATGCTATATTCCATTTTAATCAGCAATGTACAGATGTAAATAGGGCACCATTCTGAATTTTGTGATTTAGCTGATCTGACAGAGATGTTCCAGTACAACAGCAAGTCCGGGGTGAAATTTTGGGTGCAGCATCCATGCTTTAGCCAGCACCCAGCCTCAGCTGCCTCACCCCTGGTGGGTTTGAACACTGCACACAACAAACTTGCAATATGCACTTCAGAGATACCTGAGAAACCAGCATCATATAAAATATAAGAGACAGCATAAAAATTGAAAGTGTTTGGTATATTGGGAAAGCAGGCCACTCTTGTTTCAATTTTTTGTCTGCAGATGGAGTTTAGATATTCATATATGAAAATTGGGAAGCATTTTTATCTTCTAAGGCTGCACTGTGAGATGAAAGGTTCTTCTTTAAAGGCCTACTTTTCCCCTGTCCTGCTGCTTTTTAAATAAAAGCAACTCTTTTCAACTTATTTATTTATTTCTTCCCCTCTGGTCCTCCCTCACAGAAGCTGCCTCTCTCCCTACCTGTATGACACCTGCTTGTGGTGCCAGGCAGCTGTCAGGAATCCACTCCATGAATTTGCACACATGGAAATGAATCCAGCTGCAAAAGGCTTTGTGTGCATCCATCACTCCAGAATTAATGCTGGACCAGCAACATCCAACCACTGCACCTCCCACACCTCTGCATGGCATTGCTCTGTGCTGCTAAATCAAACTAAAACAACAAATAGGCTTCAAAATTGATCATTGCTGCTCTGGAAACAGTTGTTTAACTCCTTCAAAGTCTGTTTACGTTTGACATTTCCTGAGTAGAGTCCTTTAGAGATAGATATCTTTTTGTAGATCTTCAAACTGAAACTCAAGGCAAATTCAAAAGACTGCAGCTCTTATCAGGGAACTTTGAAAAGTGGATTACTCTGCTTTGGTCTGAAGTTACAGTCCTGCATTTTTTGAATATTTCTGGGTGACTTTATGGTTTTACATCAAGGAGAGCAGTGTGGCTGAATCTGTGCCTGCTTGCTTTAAATTGTACAGGCTCAAATCTAATTCTTCTTTCCTCCACACAGAGGGCATTGAAATCCAGCAGTGCTTCCATGGTTTCAAAAACCTGAAGCAATATTTGCTGCTGGATTGTGCTGTCTGCAGTTAATGACACTGTTTGGAAGGAATGTGGTAATGAATTTATTCTGGACCTGTGTTCTGTGCTGGAACCTGGAATGCATGTCACTACATTTGTCCAGTTTTAATTTGGGCACCCTGGAATTCAACCCCTTCTTCTTGTGGCACTAGAATAGAAAATAGGCTTTAATTCTGTTGTTACTTCTTCTGAAACTCCTATTGCCTGATTTTCCAATAAGGCAGTTAGAGAAAATGCTAAGTAAATACAGACTTAATGGCATTTTCAAGAACCCTATAAAGAACAAATTCTTTTACTAATTACCAACTTTTCAGGTGCATCTCAGTCACAAATAACTTGGGAACCACAGCAAAACTCCTTGTTTGTCTTTTATTCTGCCTCTAACAAGGGAATTATTGGTGATTCCCTTTGGGCTGTGCATTCCCAGGGATGGAACAGGTCCAGCCCAAGCCATTCACTGGGAATGTTGTTCATTTAATGGGATCCTTCTGTTCTGGGCAGGGAACTGGGAACTCCTGGGCTCAAACTGGGATCCCTTTGCTCTGGAAAACTCTCTGGCTGCAGGGCAGGAACTTGGCCCCAGGAATTCTGTATGGCACAGGTCACAGGCTGTGGGGAAAGAGCTCACACTGGAAAACTCACACTCACACATTATTTTCATTCCCTGCAGAACCAACATTCCCCACCCCAAAGATGATCCTGAAACTTTATTGATTATCTATTCAAAGTATGTAAACAGATACGAGCAATTGTCAGTGCAAAGTAAAGATATTTCAAAGTGAAACAAGAACAGATACAAGCAATATAAATCACTGCTGTTATCAGATTTACATTGGTACTTCTGCTATCAGGATTTTCCACTTCACACTGATTGTTCCTATCAGTTCAATGAGGTTATTGATTTACACCTCTGGAGCAGTCAGAGCATGACTTTCAATTCCAGTGTTCTCAATACTGGGAATATTTGTTTGTTTTAATAAGGACAGGAGTGTGGGGAAAGCAATGTTTCCAAAACATTTTAATTTTGTTGTGTCCAAGACAAACACCACTTGGGGTTACTGTGGGCTGTCCCATAAGAAGATCTTGTATATTCCAGCTTTTAACCTTCTTTCAGTTCATAATCCTTTAGAGTTTCAGAGCATAATAACTCCTTATTAAATTGAAAATATAAGTGGGTAAAATCACTATGAAACTGTGAATTTGGGGGGTTATGTTGGGCAAAATACAGCTAATAATATTTTTTTCTAAATGTCCAGAAAACTGATATTCTATATCAGTGTTTGATGCTTCAAAGATGGAGAAGGAAAGGGGATATCTGATGAAGAAAAAAAAAAATCATAAATAGGGTACTCAGTAAATGTTAATTAGAACAAAAATATTAATTAAGTGTTAAGACAGCATAGTGTAAATTGGAATCTTTTACATATTTCTGTGTAGGGAATTTTGTGCATTGAACACTTTTCTAATAATCAAAATCTCAATAGATTTTTCCAGCGTTTATTAGAACTTGCAATCCGTGGTGGCCAAGTGTCTGGCATAGCTGGATTTTAATGGAATGAGGTCTGGAGTGAGTTTTGTGGCATTTTCTCTTCCATAAAGTATTATACTAGAAACACTCTTTTAAATATTTTTTTTTCTAAGTTGTTGTAAAAAGGAAATAATAAAAGAATCATTACTTTTAAGCAGCAGAAAATGAATGGTTTGCCTACAGCAAGGATCATGAGGGTGCTCGTTAAATTATTTGCAGCATCTATTGACAATCAGCCCAATCCAACCCAACACCCACACAATATTTAATCTGGTTATATATTGAAGAAAAACTACTCCAAAAATATAGATAGGATAGATTTATCAATATCTTTGTGAAAAAATAGGGACACTCCACCTCTAGAACAGCTTTTGGAACTCCTTAGGGTGGAAAATAGTTCTTCAACCCTTGTGTGTTTCCTGCAGGTGTGTCAGCCCCACTCATTCCTGGAAGCTTTGTATATTTAAAAAATCCTAAATGTGACATAAATAAAATCAGTGAAATTATGTTTTTCACTGTCGGCTGCAAAGAAATCTGCTCCAAGAGCACCTTCTCCACTTATCCCCAAAGCCAAGGCAGTGTCTGGTCCCAGCCTGACTTCAGACCGCTCCGTTTGAGGGAAACACGTCCTGGTTTGGTGAGGATGAGGAGAGAGCAGCTGGAGCATTCCTGGGAAGCAGAGCTGGTGGTGTGCCCTGATTTCCCTTCCTGAGGGCTGGGCTGGGCTCTCCTGAGGGCAGGGATCGATGTCCCTTTGTGGGCAGTGCTTCAAAGCTCATCTCTGCTGCTGCAGCCTCCCCTGGCGTTTGGCTCCAGCTGTTCCGCACAGCTGTGCACGCTGCCAGGGGTGCCACGTGCCTCTCAAACACCTTCCCTGGGCCCAAAAGGGGTGCTGTGAGAACCAGCTCTGCCAGCCTGCTCCAGGGACAGAGCCTGTTGAATCCATTTGGATTTTGATGGTGGAGGAAGGGGCTGTTGGAGCTCCCAGCTGCTGAAGCACTCAGTGGAAGTTCTCCTTGCATCTCCTCCTCCTCAGCAGCTCACCTGTGCCCCCAGAGCTGCCCAGGAGGGAGGGCAGGGAGCCAGGCTGCCTCTCCTTGTGATGATTCCTTGGGAAAAGGCTCTGGGAGGAGAGGAGCACGGAGGTCAGCAGGAAGGGAGGTGTTCTCCCTCCTGGAGGAGCTCTTTCCTCCTTCCGCTGAACCCAGGGGCATCGCCTGGGCAGCAGAGAGGCTTTGAACAGAAAAAGAAATGTTTTGTCTGGGAAGGTTTCCTAACAGCTTTTCAGTTGTTATCAATTCTGTTAAACCCTCCCAGCCTGGATTTTGTTCATTACTAGTTCTTCTCTTTCTTTTTCCTCTGTTTTGTTTTTCTTTCCAAAATCTTGCTGCTTTCACCTGCCCAGGAGGAGAGGTCGAATTTTCAGCTGAGCTGTTGTATTCCTGCTTCTCGTGGTATAAAGCTGCCTTCCAAAAATTGATAAAAAACTGCAAGCCTGTCTGTCCTCCTTGAAAAATGCATCTGCTGGACTATCTGTCGAGTCCTTTCTACAGGATTTTCTCCTGTAGAAAATCATTATTTCTTCAAGTGACATTGAGGGAATGTTGGTTTTGACAGAGCCAAATACGCTGCCCTGCCTCGTTGTTAAAAAGCACCTTGAGAGAAGAAATTGATCAAGGGGAAAGAGAAAATGCTTTTAAAAAATGTCTTTTTTATGTCTCTTGTAAGCTTGCCTTCATCTTCCCTTCCTCTGTGCTTGTTTGAGGACGGCACTGGCCCTTCCCTTCAAAACTGGCATAAAACTCACTGCTCTTGGAAATGATAAATGCATCTCTTTTGTCTGGAGTGAGGATTGGGCAATTGTAATGCACAATATTCGCTCTAAACTGTTAATTCAAGAGGAATAAACTGTGTAACCCTGTGATTGATGGAGAAGTTACTGTCAGGCTGGAAATCTTTCAGGGTAACCAAGGTTTATTAGGGGAGGAAAAACAGTCAGAACTTCCAGTTCCAGCTGCTGCCTCGCCTCTGCACTCAGAGATCCTTGGAAATGCATTTATAAATGATAGATAAAATGTATTGATTAGTGCAGACTTGGCCACTAAGGCTGGAGAAGACATCATTCAAAAACTGCAGGATTTTCAATGGGTTGGTTGGATAACAGGTCTGGAAAAGCAAGTTACTGAATCTGAGATTTTTCTTGAAAACATGGCTCAGTTCTTTCAGGTGTTTCTTCCATGATGTCAAATAAAGGTTAACATCATTGGATAAGTAAACAACTAAATTTTTTGTTGCTGTTTTCTGGCAAGTTACACAAAAATCTTCGCATTCAGAACCAAACCAATTGTACTTTTAAAATATTTTCATTATTAGGACTTTGGGGGTTTTTTTGTTTGTTTTTGGGTTTTTTGGGGTTTTTTTCTATGAAACTGGACTTAGAAAATTAATTTGGTAAATGACAGTAAAAAGAAAAACTAATTTGAAAATGCTGAAATGAAATGTTTTGTCATTTTTTGTAGAAAAAATGCATATTAGCATTCCAGTGTGCACACCTTAAAACCCTGAGGTGAACTTGCAAAGGCTTTAGAACTCCTTTCAAGGACACCCTCCCAAAACAAAATTAACTCTTTCTTTAGGGGGGTACAGTGATGAAGGTTTCCCTTGTTAAGACTGAGTTGTACAAAACACTACAGAACCCAACTGAAGTGACATTTTAGGGTATGAACAGATCTTGTAACTGCTCAGGTAGATTTTAGTTTACTCTGTTTTTTTTTCCCCTCTCTGAAGAATTCCTTGCTGGAAATAGCAAAGTGAAGGATATTAGGGTGAAAGAAACTGGACAAAAATGAACTTTGCTCTGGTACAGTGTGACTGAGATGCTGCTGTGGTCAGCCAGGCTTCACTTTGTGGTCTAGGGAAGGGTTATGGTGGTGGTTTGGTCCTTAAATCAGCCTTTTTTTGGTCTTCTATAGGTTATTTCTGTCATGGGGCAAAAGAAGTGATAATGCTGTTATTTAAAAAAAATTATATATAAAGGGAAATAAAAGCAGGAATGCACATCCTCTCCTATAAAACTGACATCACCCATCTGTAACCATGTTCAGCCCTGTGGGCTCTGATTTGCAGGCAGCAAATCCACCCCTACTGCAGCCAAAGCATTTTAGATGTTTTCCTAAAAGGAATTTGGCTCCCTCCAACTTTCCCAAACATGAGACATCCTCTCAGCATCATCTTTTCTGTGCAGTTGTGTTGGGCTTGAATCACTGCAGTGCAGCTTCAGCAGTACAGTGGTGAAATTGAGCGGGGCTGGGTGAAATGAGAGTGCAGTGAAACAAACACTGCAGTAAAACGCTTTGGGATGCTGATCAAAAACGGTGTGAGTCAGAGGAGCACAAGGATTTTGGAGAATAATTATAAATATTACAAAGCAGAAGCCTTGGATGCTGAGGTTTCTCAGCGAACTTCAATCCTAACCTCCTTCTTACTTTTGACATGTTTCATCTTTTTTGCTCAGCCTACTGCATCTGAATAATGAAATAGTGACTCTGACACCGAGGCACTGATTTACTCTTCTCAATATTTCACACGTTTTCCTCAGTTTTGCATCTGTTTTCTTGCTGGCAGCAACCTCTTCCATCAAAACTGTCAGTGGTTTTTAGAGCCACGAGTTTAAGGAAAAAAATAGGAGGAAAAAACCACCTCCAAACCCTCAGAAGTGAATTTCTTTACTTCAGAAGCACTTCATAAGGTAGTTTTCTCTCCAGAAGATATATTGTAGAGATAGTTGAAAAAGAAAAATGGCATTTTAGGAGATCAGTGTGTGATGCCAGTGGCTGCCTGCTCTCAGGAGGTGTCAGAGCTGCTGGGAAGGGACCATTAAGCTGTTGGTGCTCCAGAGAGGTGGGAAGGGCTGGGGTTGGAAAGGGGCTCAGCTAAACCCACTCTGCAATGCTCCTGTCAGGATGTGCTGCTTCCTCTGGGATAAAGGAATTAAATTCTCTGTCTCTGCTGAGAGGTTCCTGCTGCTGTGATGGCTGTAAATCACAAATATTCTGAGGAGGGGGCTCCAAACACAGTCTGTACCAAGGCAGGGGTTTGTTTCTGAGCTGCAGATCCCACCTGCACCAACACAAAACATCCTGCTTGAGCAAAACCAGCCAAGTTCCACAGGGAAAAACTCCTCTTTCCATCCTTAAATCTGTGCAGCCTTTGAGAGATCCCCTTCACCTGTGAGAGGATGCCAGATGGAAATAAGAAACAGGAAGGACATTTGGGAAAGTCATAACAGCGATGAAAATCAGAGAGAATTTATGAAATATATGTAATTTGAATTTTATAACCTATAAATCCTTAATGATAATATTGTTCTATGCTTCTCAATTTAATAATCTACTATAAATTTTACAGTTCATTACAATAGAAACTAATTATTCTCTTCCCACATTTGTCTTCAAGTAGATGTGGGGAAATGAAAGCAGGCAGACACTTTAGTGGCATAAATTTAGAATATTAAAGGTTTAACAAGAAACCTTCATGGCATTGCAATACACTTCAGTGCATGCTATTTCAATTTCAGTATGTTACTTGCTGTTTCTGAGTTATAAGAAGTTTTAAAAAGCAGGAAATAAGGCTTCAAAAGCAATTTCCAAGTATCTCTATTCAGGAAGTAATAATAGTAATAATTTTCTTGCTTGCTGAGTAATGCTAGTGAATGGAGACACCACAAAATTGGGAAGAAAGAAAAAGGGTGATTAGAGCTGAGGGGAAGAGCTGGGCATGGAATGTGTAAATCCATCCCTCCATGGAACCAGATCCACAAATTGGAATGTCAGGCAAATATTGGAGGGCTGGTCCACAACCAGCAAAGTCTATTTTTTAAATTGATTTACAAAGTTTATCACAAAGTTTGGACTTGTGATCAGACAGCAGACCCTTCAGTCCTGTGGTGGGTTTGGGTCAGGGATGATGGCAGCTGTTGGAACAAAAAATGACGGCAAAAATTGCCTGGAAGTGTCGCTGCAGTGCCCAGCATGGAACAGCAGGAGAGGTGAGTGGCATCTTTGGGGATGTCCTTTTCCATTAGCAGGTATGAATTTGCTGTGGCTGAGGCTGGTGCTAATCATGTTTGCTAGCCATCGTCCCGAATATTCACAATTCGCACATGGTTAAATGTGCATTGGTGTGAGTATGTAACAGTTCCTGGCCCTGTGTTTTCAGGTTGTGCTTGTTTAATTTTCAGTTTGCAGCTTAGAGTTGGAAATTTGGTTCTTTATGACCTCTGAGATTCTAAAGTAATCCTTTTCTCGGGGTAAGACTGATTGCCAAGTACACCTTCAATGTATATTAATAAATTTGATATAAATTCCTTTCTACTTCCATAATCAAGAAACAAATTTCCTCTACCATGGCAAGCAGGATTTTGATGATCACCTAGAAATAACATCCTTCCTAAAGAAACTCGAGATAATTGAGGATAAAACCATCATTTTCCAAAGGTGACATTAGAAGCGATAAATTATTGTTGAGATCCACATCCAAAAAGAAGAGAAACTCATATTAAAATAAGTTTCCATGACAGTATTGAATCCTAAGATGTAAAAGAGCTATTTTGGATTGTGTGCACATCAAATCTCCTGCTGTTACTGTGTTTCAAGACACAGAAAATGGAGAAGAATAAACAGGACACCAAGAGGATTCCTATTTCCCAGTTATTATGTGTTGCTTTAGAGAATAGCACTAAGTTTTCTGGGATCAAAAGGAAAAAATATTCTTAATTCTTTCCCCTGTAAATTCACTCAGCTGTTCTGGGGTGGAATCAGCTGTGTTATCACAAATCTCATGTGGAGCACTCCCACATGTTTTTCTCCGGTTAATTCCTTCCTGGGATGGCCAGGAGGGATCAAATAAGGGGAGGTGTAGTTTCATTTAGACTCCAAATGAGATTTCTCCTGGCAAGCTACAATGACATAAACCTGACCATTATTATTGAGTCACTTCAGTGCCACTGCTCAGAACCTGCAAATTCAGAGTTCAAAACAGGTCTGTTAAACTTTCAAGAAATTAAATCTCTTGGACTGTTTAGATGTTATCAGCTTTAGTGCCAGCAAATTTGTTCCCCTCGGTGATTTAAATATTCATAAAATTAACATTAATGACTCTATACCCAGTGAATTTCTATTACTGTTTAGATTCATTACATTTTCTCTAACACATTCAGCTCCTTAGTCATTTTCCCAATCTCATTGATATGGTGGAACGTTTTTCCAGTAAATTGAATAGCTACCTAATCCCTCTTTGATCATTTTATAGTAAACTGTGAAGTTTATTTCCAGAAAGCAGATTGTTAACTGTGAAAATCTGTAAATTATTTATCTCCTAGAAACTATTTTAATGCTGATTTAGTTGTCAAGTATATTTTTATATAACAGTTTTAATTAAGTATTTCAAAAGTCTTCCAAGCATATGTCCCTACCGCACACACATTTTGAGCTAAAAATGTGATTTTTAGTTTAGTTTGTTTTCTAATTATTTTTTTTTTTCTGGAGTGAAAGAGAGTATAGAAATGTATAGAAAAAAATACTGCTTACTGGCTTCTAATTCCATTTGTGGTTGTAAGGGCTTCTTCCTCACCCAATTATGTGTGACCCTGGCAAACAATGGTGAAGGTGGCAGGAAAAAGCAAGGTGAGCCAGCAGGTACACTGCAGCTCTTTGTGTGCGTGCGGGGCTGGGGGCAGCTGGGGGTGCTGCAGTGAAAAGTTGATCAGAAGGAGATTCTGCAGAATGTTCAAGTCAGGTTCTCTTTGCTAAGAGACTTCTGGGCTCAGCAAGAGTGAGCTTTGTGTTCCGAAAACTCTGAGTCAGGAAATTAATGCTTTATAATGGAATGGGTCCAAAAGGGAGGACAGAGGAGAGTCAGCAGGGTGATGAGGGGGATGAGGAAATGCTGGGGGAGCTGGGCTTGTTCAGTCTGGAGAAGAGAGGCTTTGTGAGATCCAGTTCTGGTCCTGCAGTACCTACAGGGAGCCTGACGGAAAGAAGGGATGAGGCTGCTGGAAAGGGCCTGGGGGGCAGGACAGGGAGATGGCTTCAGGCTGACGGAGAGCAGGGTAAAATGGGATATTGGGAAAATGTCAGCCCTGTGAGGGTGGGCAGGCCCTGGCACAGGGTGCCCTGAGGAGCTGTGGGTGCCCCTGGATCCCTGGCAGCGCCCAAGGCCAGGCTGGAGCAGCCTGGGGCAGTGGAAGGTGGGAGGGGATGGGATGGGATGGGATGGGATGGGATGGGATGGGATGGGATGGGAT
>JAXCLO010000242.1:2921694-2938822 GCA_035583995.1 Arremon aurantiirostris | reverse complement strand
TGGGATGGGATGGGATGGGATGGGATGGGATGGGATGGGAGCATCTCCTACAAAGGAGTCAGTAGTGGAGAGTGACAAATGACCACCCTTCATTACTGATAATTTGCTTTAAGCAGACCCATCCATGCTGACCATTTCAGTGCAGTTTTTCCAGCTCTCTTGCTGTTGGAGAATCCTCTGGGATTTCCTGACATTTCCTTGCTCCATTCAAGGGACTTTGCTGCTTGTTTCTGGAACTGTGCTGGGACAGTGGGCAGTGGTTTCCTGCTGCCTTTGAACGTGGTGTGCCCCATTCAGCAGGGTAAAGTGAAATGTGTGTTCATTTACTGAGTGTTCATTACTGGGGTTGGTCACCCCACCCTGCTCCCCTCATTTATGCCCTGATAGGCTGGAGTTCTGCTGATAAATCAGAGGCATGGAACTCACTGTGTTCACAGTATCAACTTCACTGAGCTTCCAGAAGAGATTGAAGAAAACTCAGAGTCTCTACTGGGAATACTCCATGGACTGAGTTAAATTCTGATACAGGATTTATTTATAATTCTACCAGAACTACTTTAGCAATTTCATAGTATAGGCAATTGAGTTTTGGTCCCAGTAATTGTTTATTCCTTTGTGCTGTTGAATTTAATCCTAAATGTGTATCCTTTGGGTCTGTGGGTGTGGAACCTTTCCTGCACCAGCCATTCCCAGGAGTGCAGTGTTTGCTGTATTGTGTCCAACAGCACAGTGCTTGCATGGATAAAATGGGATAAAAATGACTGAAAGGCTACAAAAACTTAAATTACTTTTACAGATCCTGAGAATGCTGTTGGTCCTGTTGTTCTTGGGACTCTAAAATATTTTGATGAATCCTACAATTTTAAATTAATGGAATTATGGACATATTTAAAGAACTATTGAGGAGCTCCTTCATATTCAGTTACTGCAGTTTGTTTCCCAAGGCAGGAATCTCAGCTTTGCCAATGGGATATTCTTGTTCTTCCCTAGGAAAATCCTGACAAGCCCTTGCCTCAGAATCTTCAGTCCTCATAGTAAAATGCATTAAGTTTGCATGTAGCTGAAAGAATTAAAAATAACACTAAGTGACTGGATTTTTTTTTATTTCTTTATTTGTATATTAAAAAAAGTCTAAACAGAAAAATATATGATCAGGTGAAAAATGGGATCCCAATATTTCCACTCAAAACCACACAGCAAATATTCAGCACCACTTCTGCCAGCAATGGAGATGTTGTCATTCTTCATTATGATATATCAGGGCATCTCTTAAGGAACTTTTGGAGGTGATCTGGAAAACTTCAGCTGTTGCTGACATTTTCTGTGTTAAAGTGATATACTGGAACAATTGCCTTTGGGTGTTTATAGCAATATATTTCTTGCAGTGCTTTTCTGATTTCATCTTCTAATATGCCTGGAACAGGGAGTACTTTTCTTTTTTCCACTGATGAGTGTGCTCTGCATGTTGTATTTGTGTGTATCCACTGAGCAGTGTGGATGGAGGTGTCCTGGTTATTTATAACTGAAAGCAATTATTTTTACTCTGAATTTGTAACAGCTCCAGCTGTGGTTGTTTAGATAATATATAATGTTTATTCTTCTCTGGTACTATTCTGTCCACAAAAACCTTCATGCCTTCAGAGGGGAGAGAGTCTTCATTAATATTTGGTGCAGCAAGCTGGTAAATGCAAGCTAAGGCCCCAAAATGTTGGGCATAGAACCCTTCCTAAATATGAATAAATCTGAAATGTGTCCTCCTGCTACAGGGAGAACAATTCTCCTGCCTCAGTGCCATCTATTTTTAATACTGTTGTTAGTTTTGTTGTCCTTTTAATACACAAAAAAATTCTTTCTTCCTGGATCTCTTGTTGCCCTTTTTGGTGTTACTTTTGCCAGGTTTCTTCACCCATCCATGGGTGTGCTCAGGTATTAACTCCAGATGCTCCTCTGTCCTGCATCCTGCTCTGTGACACACGCTGAATTTTCTGTCCTAAATGAAGTGAATAGTCTTAAATGCATTTTCAAACATTAAATTGGTTACTGTGCATGGGAAGGATGAAATGGCCGAATTTCCTCACCTGTAGAAGGGTTTTGGCATTTTCTGCTCTAAGTTTGGGTTTGGTATTTAGTTCTCTGTTGAATTCTTTCTGAGACCATCTAAACTTTTACTGATGTTATAACAAACCCCTCAAGAGAGGGAAATAAAACTGCCATAAACAGTGGGATAAGTGAGATCTGTCTGTTGTCTGCCTTCAGCCAATGGCAGGACAAGCTGCTGATTTTGCTGCCGCTCTTAGGTGCTGAATAGTCAAGGAAAAGGAAGAATATTGTGGTGCATTAGTTAGGCTGGAGGTGTATCCCAGTAATTCCTTTATGAGCACCACTAAGTCTGGATCAAGCAATTCAAAGACTGGCCTTGTGTTGCTAGAGCAGGGAGGATCTGTGCAGGCCTACTTGGTAATACCTTGGCATTAAGATTTTAACCGTGCATGTTATGCTGAGAAGATGATTAATTGCTAGATTAAAAATAACTTTTTGATCTGGAAATATCTAATGCCTGCTGTCCACAGAGACTGGTATTAGAACAACTAACTTTTGTGGAAGTTCACAGAACACCAGCCTTGTCTTGCCACAGGCCGTTCCCTCAGCTGGAGCAGAGGGAAATGGTGCTGCTTTAATTCTGAGCCCAAAGACCCTCAGAGGTCATGGCAGGTAGCAAAGCAGATTTATGCTACAGAGAGGCTGCGATTTTCATGCTCACTTTGCTTAAACCCCAGCAAAACCCACCTAAAAATGGCATTGAACAGATTAACCCAGCAGTGAGTGCTGTGTGTGCAGACATGAAGCAGGCCCAGTTAATACAGCCAGAGAGGCTGGGATTTGCACAGACATCTCCCCAAATTCCACTTGTGAGCTCTGCCTTAGGCACATTCTCTCACCCAGGGCGATCCCTGCTCAGTTCCCTGTGCTTGGCTGAGCTCACAGCACTGTCCCTGTGTGGGTGAGGCTGGTCAGGGATCTGCCCATGGAGATCCAGCCAGCCCAGTTCTGAAGCTGTGAGCTAACCCAGGGATGCCTTGGGGTTTGAGCTTTCATATTTTTCATGTATTTGTAATCCTGCAGTTCATTAGTGTGTAGCTCTGACCTCCACACACAGTGTGAGCTGCTGCTTTCCCATTTTGGGCAGACACAACAATTCCTCTCCAGGCCTGAGAATCAAGGACACCTCACTGCCTCAGGCCCCAAGAAATATAAACAAAAGTGAATTGGGGGAGAGCAAATTTGGGGTAAATGACTTCATTACCTGAAGCTGTAATTAGAAAATCAATATGCAAATGTCCCAAACTTACAGAAGTATGAAAACCTTGATAGTGAACCATCATCTATTTTTGGGTGCAGCCCCTGGGGGACTTTGTTTGCCCTAAATGTACCTGAAGGCCCTTCAATAAATAGAACTGCTTTGATTCCTTTAGTTTTGTCTGGCCTTTGCTTTTTGGTAGCCAAAAAAAGGCATCACCAGGACGTGGGGGCTGTGTCACCCCACCCCACAGGCAGTGGCTCTGTGCAGAAGCACCAGGCAGGGGTGAAGGAGAGGAGGTGATCTCACAGGTTCCAGGATGGCAACATCTGGCTGGGGGTGGTGAACAGCTGGGGAAGCACAGCTTCACCCTGCACAGCTGTTTGTTCAGAGAGCAGCAGGCAGGGATGTCAGTCCCCACCACGCTGGAGCCTGAGCACTGCAGGCACTCTTGGGGTTCCTGTTTGACTCTCCAGAGAAACTTCACTTAATCTTCTCTCAGAAAAGTGCATTCAGAATGAGGAATCTGCTATATTCCTGTGTTAGTATGTTGAATTTTAATGGATTGGCTGTATGCACGTGTCTGTCTGTTAAACATGAATGTGCCCTCTAAACATACATAACTCTGCATATAAATCTGTGGAATGGTTCTGATCACACACAGAAATCAAATAAAGGAAGGTAAGGCCAGGGAAGTGTATATATAATAATAATATTTTATTTTTTATATATACATAATTATAATATATATAATCATATTATATTTTATATATAATATATTATTATATAATTATTACATATAATAATTTTATGTCATATATAAAATATATATATAATATATAAATAGATGATATATATTATTTCTATATCATATATTATATAGTATATAATATATATATATATACACAAACACACATAGAGAGAGAGAGAGAGATAATATTTGCTATATAATATAATAGTAAGCTGAAACTGCAGTCCCTTCCTGGAATGGTGAGTGGTGTTGGGCATTTTTGGGCTCATCTCAGGCACATCAGTGGATGTGGATCCTTCCCCTGCAGGAGCTGCTGGTGCCTCTGCCAGCTCAGGCAGTGACATTTTGTGAGAGCTGTGCTGCTGCTGCCTCTCCCGGCTCCTCACAGAGAGATCTGGCTGAGAGCTGATGGCTGTGATAGGCAGGGAACTGCATCAGATGAGATAATCATCTTTCCTGACCTTAAAATCTTGCAATAAAAATAACAACAGTAAGGGAAAATACCTCAAAGTTTCCAGCCTGAATATTGCAAAATACTGAAATTTAGTTGGCCTGCTACTTGCTGCACTGCTGTGAAGTTTTAAAAATTTACTTTGATAATTCATAATCATATACAAAGGAGTACTTGGGTGTTATGAAGACAACATTCCTGAATTCTAGACTTTATCTGCAGGCCTTATAGGACAGTTTTGAAGTTCTGAGTTTTACTTTGGTCACATTTTTATATAAAGTTTATAAATCAACACTTTTAAATAACTTTTGTTTAGAATACAAAATTAACTCCCATGGCTGGTTGTTTATGTACCCTGATGTTATTTCTTCATTGAAGTAATTATTGAGGTGACCACATACCTAATCAGGACTTTACTTTTCTATCCTTTAAAATTGGATGAGCATTATTAAATGCATTTTCAAAAATTAAAACTGATTTGTGAAACCTGGACTTAATGGAAGGAAAATTTCTTTCTGGCAGAAAAAGAAGCTTCTCTTTGTATGGGATCAACCTTACCTGTATGGACCCAAGAAGCTATTTTGATTTTTAATAGGGTTTTCTGGGCAGATATGATCAGTATCAGGTTAAAACTGGGAACAGGACTTGGGAGAAGGCAAGGTAGAAAGATGTGTAAATAATCTGTGCACAGCCCTGCAGGAACAGTGCTCTGGAAAATGCAGAAGCACCACCTGCCCCATCCATGTGCAGATTGGAAGGATTATTTCAGTAGCAGACAACAGCATCATGCTAATAACAAAATCACATTGCAGGAAAGTCTCCTAACTTGGTTTTCATTCATTCCAAGGCACATATACCTTGGAATTCCTGAAGAGTTGGTTTCTTAGGAGGGTGTTTCACACCTTTACCCTTGTGTCTAGGAAACCCTGCAATCAGGCTCTGAAATCCTCACTGGAGTGATGTTGTTCCACCTGCACAGAGAAAAGCCTCAGAGCAAGGTGCAGCAGTGTGCTCTGGGACCTGGCCTTCCTCTGAGTGGCTTTAGCAGCATCCCTGTCAAATATTACATTTTATGCTGCTGCTTGCTGAGATTTTTACTGGGTGAGATCAATCCACGTCCCCTGAAGGGTTAAGGACAGGGCAGGAGTCTCACTTTTAGAAATTCTGCAATCTCAGGGCAAGCATGGAAAGCAAAGGCAGTTGTTGCACAGTTCAGAACTCAGTGCCTGAGAATAGCAATGGAAAATTATTTATAAAAGCATTAGAAACTCAGATTAGTGCTCTCTGTCACCTTGGTGTAAAATCTAATGAATGCATGCCAAGATGAAGTGGCAATTCTCCAGAAACCCCTCCTGTGATGTCTTCACCCTCAAGTCTCTCACTCTCATTATCTCCAAGGTCCAGACTGGGCTCTGTGTCAGGCAGAGCCAGGTAAAAACTGCAAAAACGTTCCTGTGTTGTGTGCTGGGAATCTCTGTGGCCTCTGCAACGTGCTGTTTGCTCTTTGCCTTCCTCTCACCCTCTCAGCTCCCTCCCTGCAGCCCTGTCCCATCCCCAGTGAAGGGAAAACAAGGAATGAGGAGAAGGATGGGATCCCCTCCATGAACTCTGATCTCCCCTTCCATTGCTGGGATGAATTCTGTGCTAATGGGAACTCCTGAACCACTGGGATAAAAATGAAATGTCTGGCACAGGGAAATTATCATGTGGTTAAAGTACCAGACTTTGCTTCAGGAGCTCTTCTGAAGGCTTTTGTTTGGTTAGTGGCACGACACTTCATCTTCTGTATTTCACCTATAAAGTGGGGATAATATTGCCTTCTTTTCTTAGTCCAAAAGAGGGTGATGATTCACACAGGCCAGAAAGGAAATGACATACAAAATGGTGATGAATTTTCAATTTTAAAAGGCTCATATTGATGCACTGTGCAGAGGATCTGGAGCACATATTAAATGAATTATTACTGTTTTCACTTCCTGTGAGCCTTTGTTTCTTCTCAGCCCTTGAACATTCCAAGTTCCTGATACAAGCTTTACTCTGAGCAAACATTCTTTCTCTCAGAGCTGCTTTTATTTTAGATTGAATGAGAAAAAGGAGAATAAATGAATAAAGAACTAACACTAGACCAACATGAGAGCAAAGGCAGGAACCATTCTCTCTATCTCAGCCCTTTTGAGTAAATTTTTAGCCCCATTTTGAAGCAGAGAGCATGGAACAGAATTGTTTAAAGGGATACTAATGGAACAAAGATTCAGTAGCTCATTTCTTAGCAGAAATAGTTTGTTGTATTCCTATTTTCACCAGTTTCTCCAGAAATCCCTTCTTTCTTAAAATATCTTCATCCATTTCATCCATATAGTTTTGTCCAATTTCCTTTGACATGAAAACTGATCTCTTGCATCTCAGTATTTTAGGATGTTTGGACTGAATTGTTTTGTGTACTCTTAGATATTGAAAGCACTTTTCTTTCTCTTTTGATAACCTTCCACTATCATTTTCTTTCAACTGCTTTCTTGAAAAAAAACTTCCACTCTGATGCTGAGATGGCTTGCTAAATGTCACCAAATTATTTGTGAATTTTGAGTGAATATTATTGCGAATAAAAGGGTGATAAGGGTCAGAAGAACATTGATAATACACGACTCAGCTATATAAGGCTCAGAGAACAGAAAACTTGGAATCCAGTCAAAACTAGATTGAAGATAATACTCTTATTACATGAAGTACAAAGTTAAAAAAGGGGTCAGTGCTCTTGTAATCCAGCTTACCTGTAAAATTTAGGAACATTATAAACCCTGAGCAGTTTGTGGCAGCTGTGACATTTAGGTGGCCTTGGTGCATTCAGAGTAAACTTTTCTGAAAACCATGAAGGAATTTTTTATTTTGTGCAGAAATATGCAGATATTATCTCTCAGAACAGCTTTAACCTGAAATTAGCCTGATTTCAGTGACCCACCCTGTAACCTCACTCATGTCTGATGCTTTCTCATGGCAGTGCCTCCAGCTTTGTAGATAATTTTTGTTTTCCTCCTGTGAATCATGGCACTTTGTCACTTGGTTGAGAATGTTCACCAGGCTCACAAAGAGCAGGCAGGAGCTGCAGGAGTGTGAGCTGCCAGCTGGAGGAGGCGCAGTGCTCAGATCACACATCCCTGTCCCACCTTCTTGCCTGTGTTCTGGAGGGGGGAACAACAAGAAATTGTTCCCTCAGTTCACCCTGTCACAGCCCCTGCAGTGCAGACCCAGCTTGAGCAGCAGCTGAGTGTCCTGGTTCAGAGAAAATTTGGGGGAGAATCCCCAAAGGAGCTCCGGTAGAAAAGCAAATTCAATCGGCCCCTCCCCACAACCGGTCCGGGAGAAAACACCTCCTTGGAGAAAAGCGGAAAAAAACTGTTTATTAAACAATAAAACCTAAACAATATTACACAATAAAACCCCTTGCCACTCCAAAGGAGATGACAAACTGAGAGAACCCCATCTCCGGGTTGCAGCTCAGCTCCCTCAGTCTCTGACCAGTCCCTCAGTTCTGGGCATGTCCCAGGCCAGGCCCGGCCTGGTGGGCCTCAGGTGCAGCTGCCGGTGCTCCCCTGGGTGTTCAGTCCAGAGCAGGTTAAACAGGGCCAAAGAAAAGGGAAAAAAACACAGTCCAGAGAACTTTGCCTCAGCTAGCTAAACTAACTAAAGACAAAATAAGAGCTCTGTCCCGCAGTCTGTCCATCCACAGACAACACAGGCCAGGAGCAGGAATGTGGGGGAGTGAGAGCAGTGTCTGGAAAAAAAAACCGTGCACTTGTCTTCCCCCTTCACTCTCTGCAACAAGGCTTAAAGGTGCAAAACTTATTACTCAGCATAACAGAACGAGACAATTGGGGATAAATGTATCATATAGTCAACTCAGGACACTGTCTCAGCTCCACATCCCAGAGCAGATCCAACCCCTGCCAGCCTGGCCTGGGAGCTGCTCCTGCTGACCCTGCAGTGTTTTGGGGGGCTCTGCTGCACCCCCAGACTGTGCTGGTCACACTCTGACACCCTGGGAGCTGCTCCTGCTGACCCTGCAGTGTTTGGGGGGCTCTGCTGCACCCCAAGCCTGTCCCCAGCCCGTGCTGGTCACACTCTGACACCCTGGGAGCTGCTCCTTGGCTCAGCTCTGCTGGGAAGTCTGTGTGCCAGGCAGACAAAAGCTGGAGTTGTTATTCTTCATGGGCAACTTCAAAAGCAGACACAGCTGACCTGGCACCCAGAATGGCCATTTGAATTCAGTCTAAGGGATGTTGTGCATGGAAGCTTTTGAATGTGAAGTAAGATCTGAATGCACTTTATGTCCTTGAAAAGTCTAAATGTTGCATTTGTTCTTAAAACTTGGGAAACCTGTTTGGTTAACGTGGCATTGTCAGTCTAAAAGGAGGAAGCAGATATTTAAATATGGCTTTTCACTCAGTGAAAAATGTCGTAGTTTTCAGGTTAATGATAATTAGGAACAGATAAAATAGTACAAATAAATTCTACAGAACTATCCATTTCAGCTGCTGGTTTAATCTGCTTCAATAGGGCACCACTGCCTCTGACATGTCTCCATTTTCATTTGATGTTGCAATGTTGTGATTCTCTGTGCCAGCTGTGGCATTCGTCAGAGGTGGCAGTGTAAGACTGCATCCCTATAAAGGACTGTATCTGTTATGGGATTCCACTAAAAATGAGAGAAAATATTATAAAAGATGGTATTTTCCATACAAGAAAAAAAACTTCTATTTAACAAAATTATTTTATGCTGAAAGAACTTATTTCTGTCCAAAAAGCAAATTAAATCATTTTCCACGGCTGGATTTATCTTCCACACGTTTCACTGATAAGGAATGAAAACACAGGGTTTGAAAAACAAATAGGTCAGTTTAATCTACCCAGTGTGTCAAGATTTCTGTGTGTCAGGCTCTGTGTTTCACTGGTGCTTTCTTTAGGGCAGAGCTGTATCCTGGAGGAAAGGATGGTGTTGGCCAGGCTGGCGAGTTTGTCATTCAGGAAGCACAAGCCTTGTCCCCGGTGCAATTAGGGAACAAGCTCACCAGTGACCCACTAACCCTGCCAGTTACGCTTCACTGAGGAATAACTTGTCAAATGTCACTTCTTTTAGCCTGGAAACTAGAACTCCTGCAAGCTCTTTAAGATGAGGAGTTGCAGCAAGGAGATTTGTTCCCCTCAATGAGAAAACCTGCTGAAAGTCACAACTTGCTGGGTCCTGGAAGGCCCCTGGGGCTCAGAGCAGAGCTTGGATAGGGATATTCCTGTCTGCTCGTGTAAGCTGCTTCTTAGTTGGCTGAGGAATTGTGACAGCAAGCTGGGGGATCTTCTTAGTGCAATTCATTTCTTTCTAAAGGAATGGAATGTTTTCTATTTCCTTGAAGAGAGGCAGGAGCAAAATAAACAACAGAATTCCTCCTGTAACTTTTCTGGGAGGACACAGGGCTGTGTAGGAGGGGCAGAGCTGTCCCAGCTCTCTGGGATGCTGCTGTCCCTACCTGCACCTTTGGAATGTTGCAGGAATTGCACCTGTTAGCTCCAGGTTTCTCCCTGGCTGCTTTCCTTCAGGGGTAGCACCAAACATCCTCTTCTGTGCTTTAACTATACAGAGGAGTTTCACCTAAGTGCTTAATATTGATTTATTTAAATGAGATCAGTTAACACATTTACTTGCATCTCCCATCAAGGGGGACTCCCAACATCTCATTCCTGACAATAAATCCACAAAACTCTGGGAATATCAAGCAGTACATGGGAATTGCCTGTGTTTACAGGTTACCCACTGGTAGCTGTTCCTAAATTCTAGGAGCTTAAAAAAAGAATGTGCTCCTGCAGAGAAATCTTGCTGCAACCCTTAGAAAAGCATTTTGTGAAACATATATGTGACTAAATCACATATATGTTGTGCCTGACTGGAACAGTGGTTTTTGTTCCTTAAAGTATGAGCACCCTGAAATTCTGCCTGAAATAGGGGCTGGTTCTGGGGTTTGTACTGAGGTGAGAACTCAGCAGGAGATTTGAGAGGGGGGATTGACAGATGATTGATGTCCAAAGAAAACCCCAAATACAAGCAGATGAAACTGTAATGAGCAATCATGGCAGGTCAGCACCATTTTTAAGCAATTGTCCACCAAAGAATGTGGAATGAAAGAAATCTGAAAGTATTTCACCAACCCAGAGACTACTGATAAACTTTTAAGGCCAGAAGTTTGTAGAACAAATTCCTGAAGTAGTATTGTTTATTGCATTTGCTGGTAAGCTTGGAAGATTTCTTAATAGGATGGTCAGGAATCAGTCAAATAGAGCAACTATAGCCTGGGAAAAAAAAGTACCCCTTTGTTTTCTTTTATTGGTTTGATTTGTCTCCAAGTGAGCAAGTCAAGCAGAACAGGAAGTCTTGAAAGCATTTGTTCTCTTGTTCGCCTGAACTTGGCTGCTCTGCAGTGCTGAAATCCCAAATCAGCAGCTGAAGAGGTGAGATTTAAAAACTGTGGATACACTTGGAATTAAATCAGCATCTCAAAAACTGCATTTCAGTGTTTCTGTGTTATAAATAAAAGAAGTTGCTTGAACTTGATTATAACAGCATCATCTTGATGATGGTTGCCTTGCTCCTAAGCTTTGGATTTATATTGTATTTTCCCTTCTTCAAGGATATGGTGCTTTTCAGTTCCCCAGTGTTCTCTAGTACATTTAGACTTTTAAAGAGCTGTTGGTTTAGTTCTAACACTCCTCAGCTGCCTGAAATAAAAAGAAATGTGTTGGATCTTTATAAAGAGAGAGGGAGAGGGAAGTGTTTGTTCCTTTGTGCTTCTGGGTGCACAGCATGGGCAGGCCCCCAGATATTGCTGCTGTGCTGATTCTCTGCCTTTCCTGGGGAAACACAGAAGTGCTGCAGGAGTTTTTCTTCTCCTGGAGCCCAGTTCAACTCCCTCATGGTGTGCCCAGTGCAGGCTGGTGCTCCACTTCATCCCTCTCCAGTCTGAGGTGAGGAGCAGGCAGCTCAGAGGGAAACTTTCCCCACTGCTTGCATGTGACTTGGTTTTACAGAATATAATCCTAAACTTCAGAGTTGTTCTCGTCAAAATTAACTTGATTTCTGTGAGAAAACAGCGAGGCTGACAGTTTGCTCATCATGCAATAGGACATTGATAAAAATGTAGAGTTGTGTTGGATTAGCTGGTCAAAATTTGTGCTTTGGGCAACTTTTAATGTAATGGTCAGTCATTTTGTGCTGGAGTCATGCTAGAAGTGAAATAAAACTGTTTTTTTCCAAGGAACAGGCCCACAGGAGATCGTTCAATAAGTATGGTCTAATTGGTGCTGCTATTCTCTCTTTCTATGAGCTTTCAGAACATTTTGTGTTTTTTCCAGCAATTCACTGGTGTGCTGGGGACCAAAGCTTCATGTACAAAGAAGAGTATCTGGATAGGAGCCAAAAAGAAAACCAAGTGCATGTTGTTAAATTCATAGCCTACATGAAGTGAATAATTCTCTATTCTGCTGATTAACCTCTTCTGCAATCTCGTTTGCATTCAGGAAATGAATTCCCTTACTAGGGAGAGGGCACTGTGTTATGCAGTCTAATAATATTAAAATACAAGATGTGTATCTTGGTGGCAGGAAAAAAAAACCCACATCCCTCAAACCCAGAGGAACAACTGACCTGTCATCATAAGCACAGCAAGTGCATGACTTGGTTTAAAGTTCTTTTCTGGCAACTGACAGGTCATTTCCTCCTGTCATCCCTTCCAGTTGCTTCCTCACTAGGAAAAGTCATGCCCAGATATCTGAAAATGTATTTAGTATTCTCTCTGAGCGTGTTTTGATTTCCAAGGGCCTCTGGTAGGAATGTAATATCAAACCAGGATGTTTTGCAAAAGTAAGAAAGCAAAATACTACAGACACATCGTAAACATTGCTGGCAAAATGTAACTTGTGTTGGGGGGCAAAATGTGCCTTAGATAATTGATGGAAAAAGGAAAATAAAGGATTCTGATCTGCCTCTAGCCTTATACAATTTGAGTGTAATTCATAATTAAGGCTCTGCATATTACTTTTATGCCCAGTATGTGACTTGTACTGCACTATTTTCATATAAACCGCATTCATATTTCTCTTTTAAGTGCTATGTGTCTCCTAAATACACAATATTTTGTATTTACAGGGAAATGCCAGTTTGGGGCCCTCTGTAGTCTCTGTCTTTTCCTGTTAAGGATAAAATAAGCATTGAAGGTAACAGAAATGAAATCAGTTAATTGAAAGTGTTACCTACAGAGTTATTCCATGGCAAAGGAAGGTTTTAGCTGGATCATTTTCTGTCTCTCTCATCCTCAGTGGTTTTGGTTTTGAAGTCTTTTCATCTTTCTCTAGAGGTGAGTGAAGGAAAAAGGGAATTGCAGCTCCTGCAGTTCCAATGCAGCTGTTCAGCATCTCCCACTGGAACTTTTCCATTCAGTGTCCACTGCTGGCTAAACAGTATTGGTCACTTATTTTTCTTTTTTTTTTAAATTTATACTCATCTGAATTGAGAAAATTACAATACTGGTCACTTTTCTTTATTTTTTTTGTAAATTTATACTCATATGAATTGAGAAACTTATCTTTGAATGGATGTCTCTTTCCACAAGCCTTATTTAAGAAACCACGTTATTTTAGGTTCTCTCTTGGGCTGACCAGTTGTGAGAGATGGGGAGCGCAAGACCCCAAGTTTGTTTTCATTTCCATGGCAGGACACGTGCCACAAAATCCCCATGGAAGAGTTTATTTCAGGAACACTCTAGTAATACAACAAAAATAAACTTGTTTTATCCATAGATGCATTTACTTGGACCTTACTATAGGAGGCATTCAGAAGAAAAGTTTGTTGAGGATACAAACTAAAGGTTTAGTGACTTCTCAGTTTTAGGATTAGTTGTGGGCTTTTTACTTCCACATGTGCTCAGGAAAAATTAGGAACTGGCTGTATCTTTATGCTCAAGGAAAACACAGAGATCAAGAGCAGGCCAGAACCATTTTTAATCAATTCTCTACCAAAGAATGTAGAATAAAATCAAAATTGAAATTATTTCATTCCTGCTCCAAGCTTCTCTCTCCTGGAGCTGCAGCAGGAGACATGGAGACATCTTCTGGTTCCTCCTGGTCCCTCTCCTGAGGATTGGTGTCTGGGAAGGGTAAAAACAGCCTGAAACAAAACACCATCACTCAGAATGAGCTGTCTGAAGGAGTTTTGTTTATTTTCTCCTTTGTCATGGTGCATAAATGGAAAGGGGTTGGCAGCACTTATCACAGTAGAAAGAGCAACATTGGAAAAATTACAAGAGAACTTGACAAACATGTAAAGTGGTTTTTAATTTCAGACACCCTGGAGCATAATGCATTTGAAAATTTTTAATTGGGAGCTTGAAGTTTGATAGATTTAATTGCAAAAGATAGTTGAAATCCTGAGCCCAAGGAGTACAAACAAGGAGATCTATAAATATATAGTTTTGAAGCTTTCTTTTAATGTTAGAGAGCCACCATGTGCATAATATGTGATTTGTTTGTACCCTTCATGCCATGACCTCTCCTTCCACCAGCAGCAGAGTTAATCTCTAATTGTCAAAGATTAAATTTTTGTGTCTTTGAAGCTGTAAAATGCAGTGGGGGAATTTCAAGTCTCAGGCCGGCCGTGTAGCTGCAGGAGGCACACAGGAATTTGTGCCAGGCTGAGAGCAGGCCAGGTAAGCACCTGCACTGTCAGCTGCCAGGCTAAAATCCCTCTGCGTGCCCTGAACAGGCTTAGGGCACAATTCCTCAGAGGAAAAAGTGATTTAGTTTTTATCATCTGTTGTTTGGAGGGGAGGTTTTTTTAGGGGTGCTGGTAGCTTTGTTTTTCCTTTTTGTAGATTTGCTTTATAAATACAAATGTATTTATTTTAGTGTTCTTTTCAAATTTACTCAAAACTTCCAGCAGACAAAATGCACAGATATGTCATCCTCTCACTTAAATGCAGGGCTTGGATTTTCTATATCTATCTTTATCTTTTCTTT
Organism: Arremon aurantiirostris; assembly: GCA_035583995.1. Taxonomy (NCBI): domain Eukaryota; kingdom Metazoa; phylum Chordata; class Aves; order Passeriformes; family Passerellidae; genus Arremon; species Arremon aurantiirostris. The sequence continues at coordinate 2,924,272 of JAXCLO010000242.1, read as the reverse complement.
ATCTTTATCTGGTTTTATCCCACTGTCGCAGGATGTTCAAACACAATCCAGCTGCACCTCTAATTACTCACTTAGGTTTAGAGAATTCATCAGGTCCATCTGTGGGTCAGCAAACTCATGCACTCCTCTGGTAAATTCTGTATATTTTATTAGAAGATTTTTTATTATTGTTCAGTGCCTGTGCTGGTGATAATTCTGCCTGTGATCACATCACACAGCAAAGTTTCTCCTCACCCTGCTCCCTGAAGGGCTCCTTGTTTGGAGAACATTTTTAATTACCCTGTATGATGTTACAGAACTTCCTTAGGGCTTTGTAGAGACAGTTCCAGATGGATGAGGAATATTATCTGAAAGCCAGGAGAGCTGATCAGCTGGGGAGCTGGGCTGAGGGAAACCCTAGGGATGTGGATCAGACAGAGAAATTCCTTCCAGATGTTTCCAGGGGTTGATCCAAGTCAAGAGCTGCTCAAACAAAGCTGCTGGAATTGTTTGTTTGTCTGTTTGTTCTGCTGGCCCTTCAGTTTCCTCTTTGGCATGCTTGTTTGGTTTGGAACTCTGATTTTGTTTGTGTTTCTGAGTTTTATTACCAAATGGCTCTTCTGGTCCAAGTGCAGCCAGGGAGACTTGGGTAGACAATTTCAATTGCAAGGAGAAAGTTGGTGATGCATCATCCTGAGGACAAACCTTCCTCCCATTTTCCCGAGTAAAAAAGCTGTTAGAGCAAAATTTAAAAGTAATTCTTGGTCTTTAGAGGAATTTAGGAGTGAACCAGAGGAATTTTTATTTCAGCATCTTCTCAATGGGATGTGAACTCTAATTTTATAGATACAGCATTCTCTGATATGTGTGCACTTGGGTGGGTGGAAGTTTTCTCAAATGGCCTGAAAATAACAATCCCATAATATTAGCATCTTATTTGCCTATCTGTTGTGTTTTCTAGAAGATCAAAGCTTTATAATTTGTGGGGGATATCTAAAGATTGCACAAATAACTTAATGAAGGGATTTTGCTCCTGCACTGAGTACAAACATGGTTAGTATTGAAAGATATCACTGAAATACAGAATTCCCTGGGTAGCAAGACCCAGCACAGCTATTTTGTGTAATATTCCTTTCAAACTGCAATTAGTGAAAGTACTTTTCTAACAAACAGCTTGCATAGGGATGGTCCAAAATTATTTATTTTATTTTAAGCAGTGAAATTGTTTCAGTCTACACATTCATTGGCTTATGAGGAGTGTGGTGTAGGCTTTGTGGTTTTATATTTCTCTTTAAAATTGAAGACATTAGTGTGGGAATACATTAAAAGTAGAAAGGAGGTAAGGTAAAGTAACTAATTAATATTTTTTCTTCATGTGTTTTACTGTAAAATTACTGAAAATATCACTATTATATTGTCTTTCTCCCATGACTTGGCAGTTTTGATTGAAATAAGAACTTTGAATTTTTTTCACTGATTAGTTCATTCTTTTTTTTTGCCATACTGAACTTAGTCTGCAAGTTAATTTTCTTACTTGAATAGCCCCTGAATACAAAGAATTCATAAAAAATAATAGGTAGGTCATAAGGGAAGGAAGGCAAATTTGTCCTTCAGTCAACTGAATACGGAAAAATGCAGCAGAATTCTCTAAAATTTTCCTTTAATTGTTGGAGCAATTGGTCCATTCTTTAATTCTGACATTTCCTTTAATTCTGATATGCCAGTTTATTTTCATAGTTTAACTGGAGGTAATCAACTTCACGCATTAAAGCTGCTGTTGAAAAAAAGTAGGTTGAGGATTTAGATCAGATTACACATACACATTTATATATAGAGACCTGTATTTTATTTTATATTGTTTTATTTGATATTTGACATATGCTGTGCCCCTGAGGAGCTGAGAGTTTCAGCAATGCTGTTCCAAGACAAAAGGACTTTAAAAGTTATCACTTTGTGAGCCAGGCATCTCCTGGAGCTCTGAGGTCTTGCACTGAGGAGATGAGATCTTAAAATCCAATGAAATCGTTGTCTTGTAGTGTTTTCTTGTTGTTTTTTTTTTTTTTTTTCATGTTGCCTTTCAAAATTTCCTCTTTTAATTGTAACAGCTGCTCCTCTCATCTCACTTTAGTGCCCTCTCACCGATACAGAAAATCTCATCATTTTAGTGACAATTTAAGGCCACTTTTTGAAACTGTCTGGATAAAATTCCACTGATAAGGGTTTCACATTCACACCTCACCAAACCCTGCCAATTGGGCACTCATTTTCTCCTGGGGGCATTTCTTTTTATCTGTGGGTTATTTTCATTGTCATACCTGGCCATCCCAGGTTATTTGGGATTTTTGGCAGTGATGTTGCAGTAGGAAGGATTTCCTTGCTCCCTCATCCATCTCAAAGCAAAGTGGCAGCACTCAAGCAGAAAGCTGATTATTCTGATTTTCTATCTTTGATAAACTGGCACTGGTGGTGTTTTGGGGCCCTGAACATGGTGTGCTCCTCACCTTTCCCACAGATCATTCCTGTAGGAATGGCACGAGCTTAAGTTTGAACATCTGAAGGTGCATTTGAAAATTTCAGAAAAGCTTATCTTGGATTTTTG
>JAXCLO010000242.1:2895848-2914487 GCA_035583995.1 Arremon aurantiirostris | reverse complement strand
CTTGGTGCCCAGCTGGAGCAGGAATTGTTTTGTCTCCCTGCTCTGTGCACAGAGCTCACCATCCCCTGATATGAACCTCAGACTCACACACTAAAGCAGCACAGAATCTGAAAATATAAAAGCTAAACCTGAGGCATCAAAGGATTTTAAAAATACAGTTTCTTGTGGAATGGGCAACAGGTTTTTAATAACATTTTCATAGTGCCATTTCTGGACCCCTATCTCTAAATGATGACACTAGAGAATAAAGTGTTTTTATTCAGGTTGGCCACCAGAAATGTGAATACTGGTTTCTATCAGGCACAGGAAATTATGTTTGCATTTCTGCCTCCAGTTGGTTAAAAGCACAGGCACTTTTGTACTTCATTTTACATCAACTGCAAAAAAACCCAAAGTGTTGTTTTTAAACTGAGAGGTCAAGAGAAGTTAGTTTAATGTGAATGGAATGAAGAGCATTCAGAGTTTCGATTTTCTCAGTAACTTGCAATTATTTGTTTTGAATATCTTTACCATTTCTAAAGAGAACAATTTTACTCCAGATAGAGCTGTTGAGAATTGAAATGTCAACTAATAGTTTTAATTACTTGCTCGTGATCCTTTCAAAGGTAGTTTGAAAGGAAATGAACACATGCTCTCCATTAAAACAGATGAGATTTAAATGTCTCCAAATAATGCCTAATTTCAAGTTGTAGAAATTTCGAGTTTATGTGAAGAATGTGAATGGCCTGTTTTGTGGAATCAGCTCTGGGAAAGGTAGGCTGGGATATTTAGAATACCTGGCAGCAGAAAAGTAGTTAAGCCTGACCATTAGAAACCTTTATCATTAGAGTTTGATATTTAGCCATAAAAATTTGCTCCAGGCTAAAAATTAGACTCAGCAATTCCCAACATATGAGGCTCTAAATTACTTTTAAGATGTACACAAAAAGCAAGTTTGCTTACACATCCATTACATCTGCATCAATAGTTCCATTTTAGCTCAATATTTTATGTGCTACAAACTAAGTGCTCTGAAAGTAGATAGAGAAGGTTTCTGGTCACTAGCTTAGAGCCTATTTTTCTATCTGCTCCACGTTTGTTTCAAGTCTTTTATGGAGCCTTTAAATTACATCCATGCAAAGTTAAAATGTTTTATTTCCTCAGATTTAACTCTACAGTTTTCATTTTTAATAACTTTCATTTTCTTGAAGTATGATATCTATATTCAGGGCCATCTGCTTCTTTTCCTGCTCTTTTAAAGAGAGCTTTTCTGTTTTTTGGGCAGCTTGCCTTCAGCTGACCAGTGGGGGAAATAATAGAATTGTCCTGGCCTGAGTGGATCCAAATCCCTCTGCAGTGCAGGTGTGCCCCTGCAGCAGGTGCAGCTTTGTTCAGCTCCATGGGCATCATCTGTTTGCAGCCATAACAGAATTTTGGAAAGATTCACTCCCAAACACAATATTTTTTGATCCCAGAGGTGGGAACAAGGTGTAATGCAGGGGAAAATTCAGAGCTGTACAAGTCTGCAGGAAAACAACTCCTGCGTTTCACAGGATTTTGATGTTTCACAGCAGAAGTGATTTGATGGAAGGCAAATTGTAGAAATTCCCTGGGCAGGAGGGTTGCACACTGGCTGCTGGAGGAGTGCAGAGCTGGGAAATGCAGGATCTTGTCAGGCTGCCAGTTTGGCTGTTAATGAGCCAGGGCTGGAGCTTTGCAGGGAGCCTCGTTGGCGTCTGAGCCAGCAGAGTCCCTCAGCCATGAGCTGGGATCCCTCTGGCTCTGACTGCTGCCTCAGTGCTGCCTTTTCTCAGAGCTACAAGTTTTATGTACTATTTAAATTTAGTACAGGGAGAGGTGGAGGTTCAAACTAAACAAAACTCAATTTGTCTTTGAAGTGAAGATGAGCCAAGACACGTTGTGCTGGCCATCAATTGTGTTCTCTGAAAACAACACAAATTCTGAATTAATTATTGAACAAGCACATTTAAGGCACTTTTTTTTTCCGCTTCATGACCAATAATTCTGAAAATTATTTTTAAGGTATTTGACATAGTAAGACCCTGATTCTGCAGAGGATTAAGTGCACAAGTAGTTCATATAATGAGTTCTCAATTCAGATGCTTGGAGCACACGTAAAGCTGACCATGACTTCTTTACCAGGCTGAGAGCTCCACTCTCACTCAACCAACTTGTAACAGGCTATAACTTCTCTATCTTAGAGTCTTTCTAAAGGAATTGTAATTGGAATCATGAATACTTTGCTTTTGTTCTGGTAACATGATCTATAAATGTCACTCTATGGGTGTGTACCATCGGCAAGGCATCCATGGATATTAAAAGGAGGAGTTAGTTGGGTTCCAGAGTGCAAATCAAAGGAATTAGGATAATTAAAACAGCATCTCTTAAAGACTTTTCTCCTGATATTTATTACCTTATCTACCGTAAGTTAAAGATCCCATTTTGTTGTGATGTCAGACATGAACTTCCCATTAACCACAATTAATCTAACAGCCCTCTCTACCTGCAGTGATTTATTAACAGCTAGTGAAACCGTCACTGGCAGAGTCCAGCACAGAAGCTGCAGAACCTGAGCTCATAATTGCAACTTGACTGCTTAATTGTGCACCCTCAGTGGGCCAGGAATCCTTCAAGCACCTGCTGAAGAAGTTCTTGCCTTTAAAAAGTACTTAAGCACGTGTGTAACTCTGGCTGAGAGGGGAGGTAAAAGCTCTCTTGTATCTGCCTCTCTGACCTCGGGATTCTGTCATAGAAACATAATTAAAAAAGCCTGCAGTGCAAGGGAAATGGTTCAGGTAATACCAAAGAGGAATCTAAAGCCTCATTTTACTGTATTGGTCCTGCTCTAAAATCTCACCGCACTGAGGATGAGCAGCACTCTCATTCTATAGACTACCAGAAGTTACCAGTTCAAAGTGGTATTTCTAATAAGGGTTTAGGAATAAAACAGAACATTAAAATTTAAAAATCCAGTATTAGAGTACTGCAGTTTTATTCAGTCATGCTTGGCTTATTTTACACACCAAGAAAATGATTGCAAGTGATATATCAGGACAGGTTTTTTTATCCTATTTAATTATTGCTTGATTAATATTTGATGTGGGGTTTGCAAAAAGAGATTTTTTTTTTCTTCATAAGGCAGTAAAAACTAATTTGGGATAATATAGGTGTTTTATCTCTAACCAATCAATAAAATATAATCCTCCTAGTTAGTGGGTTATTCTGCCCTCTATTGCACCAGCGACTGTCTTTGTATCTAACATCTACATTGACCAGAAATGACTGCCTGCACCCTGCAATTTATAATCCACTCTGCCCAACTCCCCATCAATTATTTTTGCTGCAAACTCCAGTGCCACTGATAGGTATTTTATCTTGGAGCTGCATTCCCACTGCCTGCAGACTGAGGCTTTGAAGAGCCTTAAAAGCGTCGCTGTTTAACAGCACTACCCCGTGCATCTGCTCTAAAATTTGTTCCAAGTTGCTCACATTCTGGTTTTGAACAATGCACTTTCATACACACAGAGTAAACACATTTTTTTTTTAGTACCAATTTATTTCGAAGAGAGTTGTTCTTAAGTTCTCGGTGAGACTGTGTCCAAATGTGCAATTCGGGGAAAAAAAAATCTTGAGCACAATGTGAAAACTATTTCTCCTTTAAATTACTGTGGTGGAATTTTCGGTAATTGAAATGTAAACTAAAAACCATGTGCTTTAAAGAGGACACTGTGACTGTTTTTCATATTAGTGACTTTGCCACAGAATGGTTTCTTTTTGAAATGCTTACTTGGTGAGGGCTTCCCACCAAGGAAATGAAAGTACACCAGGGGATGATCATGACCCATGTTAGAAACATTTGATCAGCCCATTTTCACAGGAAGAGCTCCCCTAACAGGTTGCAATAAATTATGTCTATGTGGGGACCTTTAAATATGTTAAAGCCAATGTAAAAATAATTTTTCAGGCAGAAAAAAAATCTGTATGAGAATAATCCTATTACAAATGATTGTGAGGCATTGCTTAAATCTGAGATTTCTCCATAAAGGTTTTTTGTGGGACTTGTCTGTATTTTTCTCTTTAGATGTGTTAAATTATCTGTATCTGTCTAGAGTCATGAATCTTTTGGGTGTTTTCTGAATGGGAAGCAGAATTTTCAGGGGTTGTGCTGCTCTGTATCCTCTTAGATTTGTTCAGGTTAATCCAGAATGTTCTTTCTTGTCCTGGATCTCCTTCCATGGGGCTGGCTGAGGGAAAAGGAACAGGCTTTGCCTGGTTCCATGTTTCTCTTGTGCTACAGAAAACCAGGAGATCAAGGAACTTTACAAGTTCTCTCTTGCCACCAATATATTGTCCTTGGCCACAAGTAGTTTAATGTAGCATGAAAACAGGTCAAAAAAATCTCTTTTACATTAAAGCCTTTGTGCCTCTCCTTGGTTTTCTTGGTGGAAACTATAAACTGCAAATTTTGAGTTGTGGGTTTTTGGTTTTGGGTTTGTTTGTTTTTTTTGTTTTTGTTTTTTTTTTTATCAAGCCTAAGTCACTCAGGACAAAGTTCTGAAAGTGTTTTTCGTATCTGTGTCCATGCTGCTCTTGTGAGTGTGAATTTCTTAACCTTTGTATTCCTTAGAAAGATTCCTCAAAAATGAATGTTGAGCATGGACAGCAGGTCAGTTAATGACCTTTGGAGGTTTGTGTCTGTTTTGGAAGGTCCAGTATTTGGCTGGTAAGTGCTGGTGCCTGTGTGATGCCATCTGGGCTCCTCTCCCAGCGTGTTCCTTATGCCCTGTGAGGACGTGCACAGTCAGGTGCTTCTGCACAAGTCCCACCTTCTTTTTAGGGAAGTGAAACCTTCAGCAGCCTTTGCACCTAAAGATCTTTTTTTTTCCCTTTCCTTTCCATATGCTTGCTCAGCTCTTTGTATTCCAGCACCTCTCTTGTGACCAGACCTCATTGTTGGTATTCCAGACCTCAGCCTGCAGATAAATGTGGCATTTGGCAGAAATCTCACCTTTGTTCCGCACCCAGCTCTGCTGGAACCTCCAGAAATGCTGGGGGAAGGGGTGCCAGGATGGTTACTTTTCTATCCAGGGATGTGTCAGCTGTTCCAATCACTTGACCAATCTGTTTTCTGACTCCTGTGCATTTGATAATAATATGCCATAATTTTAATGGCAGAAAATAAAAGGAAAGAGATCTTTACCCCTTCTCTTGGGTATGTAGGTCAGTTCTTTGTAGATGCAGTGTGAGCTGCAGCTTCAGCATCAGATGGAGCCTCTTTTATCCCAAACAGCACGTGACAAAACCGTGGCTTCCCACCTTCTTTTTCTTTTTATGGCACTGAGAACATTTGCAGGGCTGCAAACCTGCGCTGGGGCCATTTAATCTAGTTTATCTTTCAGATGTCCTTATCTCATCAGATATGTGCTGTAATGCTTTAATGCTTTGATGGCTTTGACTTGGTCCTCTTGAAGTTGTTTTTCTACTTTTTGCTAAGTTTTCTTGATTGGAATTAAACCTGGGGTCAGCACAAAATTTGATGGATTTTAAATATGAATTAGAAGTTAAGTTAGAAAAATGTGTTGTGGAAGAGGGATAAGGAACTGTGAGATAAAAGATGCAAACATGGAAAAGACTGCTCAAACAAAGGGCAGTGTGGAAGGCTGAACATAGACCAATGGGTGAAGGGGAAATGTTATTTATTTATTAATCATAATGAGAAATTTAAAATTTCATAGTGTTACAGCAAAGAAATAATCTTTATACAAAAATCTTGAGATGAAAATGTGCTGAAATAACCCACTTATAAATCCTTCAGAGGAGTGCAGATTTTTGTTGGCCTAAATATCCCAGAGCTTGTACCATTTCCAGCAAGCTGTCAGCTCTTGTGGCTTTGCTAATTACCAGCCAAAGAGGTGCAGGGAGTGAACACACAACAAACAAAAATTTGTAGTGAGAATCAAGTTCTCCTTTGGTCAAAACCACATTTGTGTTTGTCTGGAGGTGTCTGTGCTCCCTCTCTCCCCTTCCCTTTTCTGGTGAGCACAGCAGCAGCAGTTGCACCACCAGCAACAGAACTATGAAAATACCAGCTCTGGATTGAGTTATTTATTTTTAATGACAATTTATCAGTGCTTTCTGTGAATCTTTATCACTTTCTGTGATTCAAATTAGTGAGTTTCACATCTGCTCATTTTTTGGAAGGGAGAATCTTGAGTTATAGGTGTGTACAAATAATTTCAAGCACCTTTAAATTTTCACCAATGAAAAATTAAAGCACAGGAGTGATTATTAGGAACTACAAGCATATAAATTCTAAATTAATACCCCAACATAATTACTTTGTCCTGCTCCTTTCTTTGTGAGCCATTGGTAGGTGGTAAGTAATCTCTTTTTAAGCTATTTTCCCCTCAATATGTCAGAGGAATTATTTGAAATAATTATGAAAGAGACATAGAATATAAATGTCAGAATAGATGTAGATGGGAAAATATTACTACAGAGGGGTTTTGTAATATGTTGGAAATGTCATTTATGGTTCTGTTTTAATGAATGGGTAATTAGCTGGCAGAACATCAGCTCACTTCTTAATGGAATCTTACTAGATTAACTACATGCCTCATTCATATTATCCTACAGAATTTTCTGCCTTTTTATAATGAATATTCTTTTTGCAGGGTGCCAATATGAAAAAGGAGGGACTCTTCTAGTGTAGAGAATTTGGGCTCTTGTCCTCTCTTGAATGAATCTGGGATCTTTTTAAAAAAGTACTTAAAATACATGTGGTGGTGCTATTGCTGTACTTCCATTGGTTTGGATAATAGATCTTACACCTGCTTTTTATGCATGGTTTTGGTTTTGTTTGATTACATTTTTACCTTTATTTTGATGGTATTGGCTTTTATTTTCCCTTTATTTTCATTGCTTTATTAATTAAAATGTTGATTTCAAAGTCTTTAAATTTTGAATCCTCAAAAGCTTTAAAAATCTCAAATACAGATGTTGAATGCTCAGTCTCCCTAAAAGTGACAAAGAGAAAACAGCTCAGCCTTTGCTTCTCCTTGTGTATGAACATGGTCCTTTGGAATATTTGTTCCCTTAAAAGTTATTAAGATGTAAAATGTTTTTACCTTTTTTATTGCGCATCACATCTTTATTCTATATTCATAATTTTTACTTATTGTTATGTGTTTTCCAAAACTTTTTTTCCTACTGGGACAGAAGTTTGCTAAGGCATTTTAAAACATAAAAATTATAAAACCTGTTTAACATTCAACTCTCCTGTTTGCCTGAAGCTATAATTTTCATATGATCTGCTTGTGAAACCCCCTTGTCTGAGGTGCTGCATTTCTTGTTTGCTCTGCTTTGATGTCTCTGTGTTGCTGGGGTGCCCTGGCATGTTCCTAAACACAGGTAAGGGAAAATTTTGATGTACAGCAGTGAATAAAGACAATTTACCCTGGTTCTGCACCAGGACTTAACCAACACCTGAAATCCATCTTGCCAGACCAGAATCTGCATGGTCACAGAGGGGGAACTGCAAATACCTCAGTTTTTCTCAGCTGATGATAATTTTCCCCATCACAATTTCAGGGAATCCAGGAAAAAGTGTCAGTATTATGTGATCTATGTTAATGTGAATGTCTGTTGCTTTTAAAATAAATTATTCTCATTTTCTGAATTATATAATCCCATTACTTACATTATGCCTTTCAGTAGCTTTATGCACTTCAAAAACACCCAAAGTTTCAGCTAAAATAACTTGGATTCATAATTAGTTTTCATTTTCTTTTATTTACTGTCTAGCAAAGTGTTATTTGCAGTGAAATTTGGCATCTCAGCTGAACCATTATATTCAGCTGTAATTAGAATAAACTGCTGGCATGAATTACTGCGCACTGGTTTAGAGATTTGTTTGGAGACAGCCGTGTCTTACCAAAGCACAGACAGGAATTTCCTGTCTAACTTTGTATATTTGCAAAACACACTTAGTGTAAAATTAATGAGGTCATTAGAAACCTATTATCTTGTCTCTGAGGAGCTGATTTTAAAAGTGAGCGTGTTTGCTGTAGAAGGTGACATCTTTACATTCAAAGCCAGTTGTGATCCATTCTTCAGCTTTTCTTCTTCTTGCTGTTCTTCATCAAAACAGAGGCATAAAAGCAGGTTAGAAGTAACTCATGGGGTAATATTGAGTATATTTCAGTAATATTTCAGTATTGAGGTACTACTGAAAAAACCCAATCTTTTAAAGACCAGATTTATTGTATGATGTCATTAGTGCCCAATCCTGGAAAAAACAGCTTTTCCTTCATTTTAAGAGGTGTTCACAAACAGGAATGGAACTTAAGGTGGAATTAAGTGACTTCTTCAGTGTTCAGAATAAAGTTCTGTCTGTGCACTACACAAGGAAAAGTTCTGGGTCTTTTAAAATTAAACTGAACACTCCTGGTTCAGATGAGTTCCAACCTAAAGCTTTGGATGTCTCCATTCTGAGGAGAGCCACCCTTGCTGGGTGTCATACATTAAATTAATGGATGATTCTGAGCATTATCCTTAGCACATGATCTGCAGTGAAATTGGGCAGAAGACAAAGCAAATCTGAGAAGTTCAGTGGTCTGTCCTTAAGTCTATTTTGTCTCGTGTGCTCTGGCCCAGGCATTTGTTCTGCCCTTTCTGTACACTCGAATTGCCTGGAGACAAATTGGTCACTTTATGCCTTACACCAAGATTGACATTTTTATGGTGTCTGGAAGACAGACTTTTAAAATTCTACTGTTTGAAAAATCGCCCTGATATCTGGGGAGAGCAGTCCCTGGTTGTGTGAAAAAGGAAGAGGCTGTGGTGGTGTGGAGCAGATCACCTGGACAGGAGCAGTGAGGCTGAGGTTCTCTCAGCTGCTGAAGGGATTTGGACTCTTGGTTCCATCTATTGGATAGAAACAAATGCTCTCAGATTAAAGCCTGGAGCAGCGTTTGGGATCAGTCTCTGGGTGGCTGCTGGGTTTAATTCTCAGACGAGCAGCTGCTTCAGAATGCAGCTCCTGTTTTACTTCCTGAGTGATTGCCAAGGGCTGCTGCTCATTTTCCTTCTGTAGCTGCTTTGGAGCTCAGCTTACTCCTCCCACCTCCCAGTCATGATCTGACTTTTAAAAGTTCATAATTAATCCAGCCTTGAATATTTCCAAGCTCCTGCTGGCCAGTAATGATGAAACAGAAATTACTCCTGTTTTTGGGGTAAACTGATGGGAGAATCTCCCACTCTGCCATTCCCAATCCTTGTTTCAGGCCCAGACCAGGGTGAATCTTCTGTTCCCAGGAGTTTGTTCTTGTGTTCCCAGCTTTTGGTGGTTCTTTTGCTGACTGATTCCTCCATATACATCCCTTCCCTCTGTCTCAGTGGTTTCTTCAGTGTCTCCCTCATTCTGTCCCATTCCAAAACAGATTATCTGTAAAGAAATTGTACATAATGAACAAGTTTCCCATACAGGCTTTTGCCTTTCATGCTCTACAAAGCTTTTCTCTCCACCCCTCAAAGCAGGGGAATCAGTGTAGACCCTTCTTCTGCACAGACTTGCTGTAGGCAATTTAACCAATTTCACTTCTCAACCAGAATTTTCCTCCAGTGCATTTCTCTGGGCTTTCTTTAAACCTCCTGCCTTGTTTTCCCTCTCTTTTGGAGGCTTCCTGCTGGGAGTCTGAATGCTGCTGATCATGCAGGCAGGATTCAATTCAGAAAAACACAGCAAGCATAATTTATCCTCCAGCTTCCAGCCCCTGTGTTGTGTCAGGGTTTTGTTTCTGCTTTCAGTGAATGTACGAGCTCGCTGCGAAGATTGTTTGGGCTGCTTTCAAATGTGGGAAATTCTCTTTTCACCTTTTTATATTCTAAACTTTTAGCACAGAATCCTAATAGACAAAGCCAGTAGCACTGGGTGAAGAATTATTTTACAACCATACTACAATATGCTAAAAGACTGTATCAGATAAAGCAGAAAAATAGCTTTACCTCATGTGCTGGCCTCTGTTCTGAGCCAATAAAATAGAAGAAGAAGCAAAAACCATTAAGTTTTAGTGAGAAGTGTCCTGAAGGGCCTGCTTCAAGCACATGTCCAAAGAATATTATATTTCTGATTGTGAATTACATGGAAATATGGACACAAGGCATCCTCCTTTTTAAGTAAACTCACTAGAAGTTTTTTTAGAGCAACCTGGAGAAAGCTGGATTAAACACATCTTATTCCTGAGATTTTCATTGCATTTATGTCATTAGACACCTGTATTTTAATTTTCTTTGTTTGAGATTTCATAATGTCTTCAAATACTAAACTCTGGTGCATGTTCAAATCCCTCATAATGAGAGAGGGCATAATATTGATATAATCAAATTTTGGGCTCCTTCTGAGCTTTCTCAGGGTAAGATGCAGCAGGCTGACAGTGACTTCACCATTCTGCAGTGTAAGTTTGTTTGACCATAATATTCATCTGAAACATTACAAACTAAACCATCATTTCTGCAGAATAGTCAGAATGGAGTTAATTAGCAAAGCGCTGACCAGGCACAAACCCAGATCTCCCTCAGATGTGGAGAGGACAGAAGGCTGATCCTGCAAGTTTGCTGGGTTTTAATTGTCTGCTCGTGGCAGGCTGGCCCAGTAGATGCATGCACACAGTGCAGGTTATCAGAAGGAATTCTAAACACCTCCTTAAAAAATCTGGGCTAAATTTGACTCCACTTGCACAGACAACTTCTGTACATCCAGTGTGAGCTGATCTTCTTGGGTTTTTTGGCTGTTCTATTCATTTTTTCTTGAGGTAACCTTGGTTAAATAGCTGAACTGACTCAGCTGGTCTCAGGAAGGCAGAAGTCCATTGCAGTTTTGCTTTGTCCTTTCAAAAACCCACAGATTTTGCTGACAGGCTTCTGCTCCCAGCCTGCAGTAATTGGTGGCAAACACAAAGCTCGTTCCTTATTGCACAGTATTTTCCTTATTTCACAATGTTTCAGTATTTCAGCTGTTGAATACAAACCAGTGGCCAATACGGTGGCTCTTGGGAGAATGAAGATCTGTAATCACATTCTCCAGTGCTGCATTTTCTATTTATGTCTCTTATCTCTGTTCTCCTTTTTGTAGAGTCACTTTAGGTAAAGTGAGGCACAACCAGAGGCTGCCAGGTGTGGGCTGACATAGAACAGTGAAGATTTGCTCAGTGATATCCAAGTTCTTTGTGTCCATTTATTTCTGTAGCTGTAGGAACTTACAGGGCAGAAGAATTTGTAGCCTGAGAAACCTGAATTATTTACCACAGTGGGTTGGATATTTTCCTTTTAGAAGAAGAATGAGAGAAAGTGAAAACACTTTCATCAAAGTGTTCTAGCTGCAATAAAAGAAATTCTCACCCTTTTTACCATAGAGGAGAGCAGATGAAAATAAAAATGCAGAGTTCATTTGTTGTTTCTTGCTCTGATTTCATTCCAGTTGGTTTTTCTCTTTTATTGACAGCTTCATTTTCAAATTAGGATAATAGCATTATACTCTTTCTTGAATTGTCTATATTTAATTCTGTTTGTCTTGGGGGCTTTGTGTTAGCATAAAGAAATCCAGCTGAAATGGAATTTTCTCTAACACCATCAAGGGCAAGCTTTGCAATCTGAAACTCATGTACTCTGATGATTCCTCTCACCCCTACTTACATCCTTACTTTTTTCAAAAATCAGCACTAAAGATATTAACAAGAAAGTGCAGCATAGCAAGGCTCTGAAGAGTTTGGGTCTTAAATGGATCTGGAGTTTTATGTCTGCAGACAAAATATTTTTAAAATTCAAACCAACCCCTTTTAACTTTTTGGGACATCTGAAGCCAGAGGTGTAAAATGGAGATACCTACATGTACAATAGCTGAACCAAACCTTTAGACTGTGCTCTGCCATCTGTTTATTGGTCTTATTTCTGGTGCTTGCTGCAGCTGTGTGAAAGGAATTGGCTTATTTTTGAATAGCAGTGCTAACAAATTAAAAACATAACTAACATGCTGCAGGGGCACCGACCTTTCCAAAAGGAAGAGCTGGAGAACAACAAAAATTGACTTTATTACAGTAAATTCTTGTTTTCACAGCCAGTCCAAGGGTGGAATTTCAGATAAATCAGAACTGCAGAGTCCCTGACAAGGCATTAGGAAGATATATCCCATTTAACCAGAAAAAAATATATATCTGTTAGCAAGGTCACGTGCACGAACTGCAGCTTCACTGTTCTCAATGATTTATGTTGATTTAGGCAAAATTTTGTTTATTTCGTGTTGTGTGATAAATATTTCCAACTATTGACTGGAAAGTTGAAGTTAGGGTGAATTGCCATTTTAAAGGGAGTGCTCTGTGCCAGGATGAATCTGGAGAGCTCCCAACTGACTTCCCTACAGGTTATTATTGTCAGCTGCCAGACCTCAGGCTATGTTTGACACTTTTATCCTCATGACTTTGTTTGCTTTTCTTCTTTTTTTTCTTTCTTTTTTTTTTAACCAATATAATGTGCACATCTAAGCCTTTTTCTTTTTTTTCTTTTTTTTTTCTTTTAATTTTATTTTTGTATGAGCATTTCCCCTCAATGTATTTGCTAATTGTAAAAAAGGATGAAGGTGTTTGAGAGCTCTCTTGAGGCTATTTAATATTTAACCCTTAAATACTTGGGTATGAAGTTTGTGATGATTTGGACTTAGATTTGTCACCTTGATTTAAAATTGCTGCTCCTACTGTTTCCTGGTGGAAAATTCTGCATTCTAGGTCAATATGAAGTTAACTGTGATGTCCTTTTTCCTGACTGAATGATCCTGCTGAATCATTTGTCATGTGTCCTGCTATGGATGTGTGATTAGAACTTCCAAAACCAGTTTTGTGTCTCACATTTCAATAGACATTTTTGTCTGAATCCTATTTCTAATGAAATCTGGGAGAAATTATTAAGTAGTTGAGGAATACATGGACTTGGAGCTTCACTAACATCAGTATCTCTTATTTCCATATGGAAATTGCTTTGCAGAACTCCAGCTGAGCCATCAGGATGCCCCTTCTGGTTCTGTGTCAGGTGAAAGTGGTTTTTAAGTGAGGTGGAAGCCTGGTTTTTGTTTAACAATTTATTTTGGGCATCTGAGATGGAGAAGAGGTGATGCAGACACAATATGCTTGAAGACACTTGATAATGGAGGGACTTGAAGAATATTCTTGGTGGCTCTTGCTGATGCTCTGTGGGACAGAAATTTGGGGATCGTGTGTGGATCCACCTCCAAAGAGAGCAGGGCACCCTGAAAGGTGCCCTGCCTATTGAGCAAATGAATGTCTGGAGTTTTCCCTGCTGAATCAGTTAATAGAAGTTGTCAGGATGTCTGTTTTGTGTGATCAGAGTGGATCAGGAGATTCCCCAATATTGAAATAACAACAACAAAAAAAGTCTGAATTTTATTTACCTTCCCAAAATGATCAGATTGCAAGGCTCACTTTCAATGCCCTTATGAATATTAATGCACTTGAAATGTCTTAAAAATATTTAGGGCAAGAAAAATTCCACAAGGATCAGCTTATTCATTATTTCCTGACTCCTTGGTATAATTGTGTTGACGGACTCTACTAAACAAAAGTCAATGGGCTTAAATTCAGTCAAATAAAGTTTGCTGAAAAGTTTATCTGTTTGTATTTGTAATTCTTTTGCTCAGGTTCAAGGCAATTGCAGAGGGATGCCTTCTGAACCTAGGCTAGAGTAGAAAACACTTCATGGCAGATAAATTGTTCGCTATTCATTTAATTTTTCAAAACATCAAAAATGCTTTTCCTTAAAATCTGACGCATCAAGAGCTTAGTGTTGTTTGCTAAATGTTTTGCAGTTTGTGTGAGGAATCTTTACAGGCAGATCTACAAACCCACCAACAATGCAACCAGCAAAAAAAATCAGGAAAAAAAAAATAAAAGAGAGAAACTTGACCTTAGATTTCATGAGGAAAGAAGTCACAAACCTACCAGAGCCATGTGAGGGTGAATGAGGCAGAGCCACTTCACTTTTTGGGTTGTGTTGCAGAGAAGAGGCTTGTAGCTCTTGTAGTCAGTATTTTTTGAAGTCATTTGAGGATGAAAAGTAAAAATTGTGTATCAAAGTTTCCTGCTGGAATGAGAGAAAAGGTGAAATCTGGCATAAAGTACGAGGATAAACCTGTGAAAGGTGAAAGACTGAAATAAGCCCAGAATAGAATTTGTCTTTATTTAGCCTGGTGTGCTCCTCCACAAAAAGGAGAGAAGTTTGACTCTGAAGTCACAGAAAATGGGACTGATCTGATCTTTGTCAACTGCACAATGATAAATCATCCAGAGATTGGGGGGTCCAGGATAATGAAACAAAACACAAAAATTACCTGGCACAGGAGAGCTCTGGGCTTTTAAGTCAATGGTAAATACTGCTTCAGGTGAAAGCACAGTTCAGGCAAAGATGAGGGTCAGAAACTCCCATTCTGAGGAATGTTGCTGTTATTGTGTATTATTGTCAAGAAAAGCACGACTTGAACACTGACAGGACAGCCTGATTTAACTTCATATAAACTTCTTAGTGCATTGCATTAGCTAGTCTTGGATGTTATCTCTAAAAATAGCACTTGGAAGTGTCTATCAATTAGATTTTATGACATGAAAATGTCATTTCTGAAAGAGTCAGATATTGTACCAGATATGACAGTGCCCAGAGACCAAATTGGGAGCAAAATATTTCTGTCTTTCCCTGAGGTGTCGGTTGAACTCTAACTTTGGATATAGGTTATAGAGACTTAATAGCTGGTTGGTTTTGTTTGGGCTGGGTTTGGTTTGCTTTTTTTTTTGATTGATTCCAAGGTTCTTCAAGTGCCATTGAAAAGCTGTCTCCAATTTCAGCTGCCTGTTTCTGTACAACAGGTTAAACTCAGGGATGACAGAGATTGTAAATCAAACAGAATTAGAGAGGATGGTGCCTTTTCTTGTTCATGCTGTAATTTTCACCATCCTGTGTCTATCTCAGCTGTTCTCAACTTCCCCTTAACCTGAGGGATTTTCTAAAAAAATTCTTTTCTTAAAGATAGTGAAGTAAAACTAGAAATCTGTTCAGCCAAGTTTTGGAATCCAGCACTTTACATTCTGTATTCTCTGCTGACACATATGCTGGAGGAGGAGGATTCTTTTGGCAAGTGAAGTTAAAAAAGAGCTGGAATTTCAGGAGACTCTCTCTTTGTAAAGTCTCCTTGCTGACAGTGAACCTGCAGGTTCATCTCCACACCCAGAGCCTAATTTTGTGATTTTTCTGGAGTCCAACAACGGGAAAATGCCACTGAGGTACAAAAGTGTAACGTGCTGCTCAGAGCAGGATTTGGGGCTGCATTTTGTGTGATCTGACTGAAAGCTGCAGAAGCTTGAAGAAAATCTCTCTGACCAACATTTGCTCACTGAGGATTTTTGGTTTCAAAGCTTTTGTATCTACAGAGAGTTATGTGAGGGTCAGGGGAGAATTTGAAGTTGAGAATTAATTAGGGGAGGTGAAGTAGAGAAGCACTTGGTGGAAGAAATCATTGAGGACATTGGTGAAGGGCAGAGAAGTCAAATATGAAAAGGAAGGGATCCATTGTAGAAAATATAATAAGAAGGCTCTGTCAAAGTCCCACCTGCTCGTTCTTAGCTGTAGAATAATGTGTTGTAATTATGTGTATCAAGTACATGTGATTATAGTCATTCACTGCTTGAAAATGCTGGCAGAAATGTCTGTGTAGTGTGGTCTGATAATACACAATCATAATTGAATTGGGGAGAAGTTGTTTTGCTAATTAGTCAATGTGTTCTATAGAAATTAATAGGAAGATAAAGCTCTTTAAAATTTTACTTGCCACAGAGTAACACAGCTAATAATGTGCCTTGCCGTTAATTAATAACCCAAAATCTGGCTATCAGGTAGAGTCTTGGCACCTGTGAGAGTGATGAAAAAACTTCTGTTACATGGGGAAAATAATTTTACGGGGAGAATGATTTCATTCTTTTAATCCACTTTTACCAGCTATATGCTGCCTTTACCACTGCCTTGACATAGTCCTTTCTTTTTGTTTTTAATCTTGAATTAAAACATCACACCAGAACATGTTGGGGATGTCAGAGGATAGTGAGTACCAGTGATACAAAAGGAATTAGCATATTCTCATGAAAGATAATGAGGTTCTGTTGGGGTATCAGCACTGGGCACATCAGGGCTGAGTGACAGGAGCTCACATTGCACTGGATGGGCAGATGTTCTGAATAATGCTTTGCTTAGTGAGTGCCGACGTCTCTGTGGCTGCACTGGGCCTGCAGCTCTCAGAAGCAGGTCTCAAATGCTTATTTTTATTTCCATTGTGTCTTGTTTCGTTTGATGGGAGCTGAAGATGTGAGGGAGATGATCTGGACTGAACTAAAGTGAGATAATCAGTCAATGTAGTCTTTCATCAGCTCCTCTGCCCAGTCATATTTTAGGCTATGAAACCAATATAGCTGTGGCTGGATTTGTGAAATGGATTAAAACCCATCTGCACTCACACCTGAGCCTGAGTTGCATGTACTTACTTAACCTTGTGTAGACTTGGTAATAAATTGATTTATATGGTGGTAGGTGATGAAAGAGAGAGCTGGGAGAGAATTTAGCTCTGGTTCTTGGCACGTTGCCACTTGTAAAACGAAAATTCAAATGTGGTGCACATATGAGAGTTTATTTCCCTTCACTGTAGAGCAGCTTCATGGATTTCTCTTTCTTCCTTCTTGTGAAATGAAATAAACCATCACAAGAGACTCTCTAATGGAGTCTCTGCTGGCTCCTACCATCAAGAAAAAACTCTGATTTCTGACTTCTTTCAAGATTCCCACTTGGAGACTTTTTTTTCCTTGTTAGGAAGGGGATTGAATAATATTTTGAGGAAAAGGAGCTTTTGAATATCACATTGTTGCTTATTAGTGGCTGATAGATGACTATTTCTTAAGAGACACCTGGACTTTAATAAAAACAAAGTCAATATATCTCTGCAGCAAAGAGAAAGTTTTCCCATTTGCAGGAATTCTGGGTGCAGTATTGTGGCTCAGAGGGGCCCAGGTGTGGCAGAGAAATGTTATTTTCAATAAGGAATACTGCTGGGAGGAAAAGGGAGAACAGGAATTCGAGTCTGTGAGAAAACAGAGCAAGAAGAGAGATTTTAGCAGAGCCAGGATCACAGGGTGGAGGAGATGCAAAGGAAAACCCCAGAACTGATGAGAGCAAGAATTCCAGTGCTTCAAAGTGAACTGTAAAAATGTAAATTTCAACCAGAAATCCACTGAAAATCCATCCCACCCCAAAGGAGCAGACCCATTCTGAAAAGGTATCCAAGCATTTATCCCATCCTGTTTTTGTATTTTGTCTGTCCTGTGCTTTGGGTGACAAGGGTCACTGTTCTCACACCTGTCCTGATGTGACAATTCCGTGTACAATAAAGCTCTGCCAGGGAGTTTATGAACAAATCCCTTTTTGTGGACTTGGCCTCTTGGTAGGAAAAGGTGAAAGCAGCACCAGCATTTCTGTATTGTTCTACATCGAGCAAAAAATTAATTAATATTTTGAATATCATAAAAAATGCTGCCTTTTCTTTCTTCCACCCTCAAAATTAAGCATTAATTGCATTGGTGATAATCTCAAGGAAAAAATAATCTTTTTTTTTATTAAACCCTTTTTGCTGTTTAAACAGAGGAGTAGATTTAGCAGCGAATAAAACTTTAAATCTGTTTTAAATGTTTTTGCTGTTTTACAACCCAGCATTACAAAGCCAGTAGACACAGTAATAAATGCTGTATGTTCCAAACATTCTGCAATCTCTTCTGATTATCCAAGTGTAACTTTATTTTCCTATTCACTTGTTGTCAAGGAATTCATAGCTGTTAACAATGATGTCTAAGGGTGCCATCAGCCCCATGACTTGATGATTTCCATAAAATTTGTACAAGGCACAAGCTCAATCTCAGAAATTATTATAGAGCCTCAGTCTAAATAATATGATATTGACTGAGACAGTAAAACAAGAACATTTACTGCGGAATCTTGCTAAAGAGTAAGTAAAATGCTGCAGAAAATTTTATTTTCTAGGAGTGAAAGGGCTGGAGGTAAGCAGAGATGATGTCTTAGTTCTGAGAGCTGGTGGCATGGGATTTTTATTGCCTGGTTGTTATTAGCTGTGGTGGCAGAACTGTTTTGTCAAGGCCTTGCCAGCTCATGCTGTGCTGTGTTTCTTTGCCTACAGCTGTTTATTGCTCAGTCAAAGCATGAAACATGTAATAAAGCAGAGTGAACATACTTTTGGAAGAAAAAAAAAGTAAAATTGGAATATGGAGTGTGCTAAGGTTTTCTGGATGAACATGAACCTTAACACTTGAATCTACTATAGAAAAATGCTATTCCTATTTCTGCAAGGATTTCTCTTTCTCCCACAAAGATTTAAAAATTATTAAACTCTCTTATGTGAGAGCTCATACTGCAGGATTCCAGTGACCCCTGAATATTTGGTGACCTCAGGAAAGGTCTCCTCTTCTCTTCTCTTCTCTTCTCTTCTCTTCTCTTCTCTTCTCTTCTCTTCTCTTCTCTTCTCTTCTCTTCTCT
>JAXCLO010000242.1:2870934-2892267 GCA_035583995.1 Arremon aurantiirostris | reverse complement strand
AATGTAATATATATCATAAAATAATAAATCAGCCTTCTGAAACATGGAGTCAGATCCTCGTCTCTTCCCTCATCCAAAACCCCTGTGAACATCATCACAGGAAAGGTTCAGATTCTGATCAAAATAAAACAGGGATTTCACTGAATGACGCTACCCATGACTCCCCTCACTCGTCCTAAAATTTTCCTTCAGAAAGGAAAGTAGAAAAAAAAGTGAAAAGAAAAAAAGATTACTGTGAGTAGTAAATGATTCTCAGCATTAGTGGAAGTGCAGTCTCCAGAACAGAGTGAGGGAGCAAGGATCACTTATGAACACCATCAATCTCCTCTTGTGCAGTGGGCACAAAGAAAGAATAACTCCAGAAAATACATGTAATGAAACTGAGCTGGGCAGGAGCAGAGATCTGAGGTGTTGGAGCTGTTCCCTGGAGCTGCACTTATATTCCCATTTTTAACACTTTTCAATTGTGCTCCTTGACCAAGTTTCTGCTTTCCTGGTTAGGAAGTTTTGCATGGCTGGAGTTGCAGCTCTCACTGCTGAATTCAGATGCTGTGGAAGAGTGCAGGCTCCAACCCCAGCTCTGCAAAGTGAAATATCTAAAGACATTTGCATGATTAACTCCCTGACTATCCTGGGATGATTAGAGCTGCCAAAGTCACATGGTTAAAGCATTCAGCCAATTTAATCAGACTGAAAAGGCTTAATTTATTTCCAAGTGTTTAGTGTGATTATTGGTTTAAATCATAAACAAGAGTTAACAACAACAGCAAAAAAAGAGATGTGGGTGGTGCATCACTTATTACTTTATGTAATGTGGGCTTGCTGATATTTCATGGCATATTCTGATGCAGAATGAGAAGCGTATGAAGATTTTTTTATTTTTTTTTCACATTGGCAACTGTGTATTATGTCAAAATAACATATGTAGCAGAAGCAACACCTCCCTCCATAAATCAGCCCCCACTCCCCTCCCAGCCTGGAATTTCACAGCTCCTGAATCATTGAAGGACACGTTCAGCATGGAGCTGCAGAGTGCTGGGGGATGATGTGACAAACAATTCTCTTTCTCTCTTCATTATTCGTTCCAGCTCTTTCTCTTCATGAGAAAAAAAATAATAAAATTAGGTGATACTCAGTACTGTTTATAAGAAACATTGAAAATATCTAATTATAATTTATATGATTTTTGTGCCACTGTGACCATGCAAATTCTTTCTAACCTTGGAAGCAACTATAGTGAGACAAACCCAGTGGGAAAATAACCTTCAAGAGCAGCTCATTTAGAATATTCCAGGAAAACATTTAATTTATAGACAACCTATAGCACCACTATGATCCTTACATACAGGTACAGCACCCCTGTGTGTGCAAGCACGTGGAATATTTTGGACATTATGAAGTACTGGTAATAATTTTAAAAGTTCCCCCTTTTGTTCTTGTTTTTCATTGCAATATTTTCTTTCAACTCCTTTGGAAAACAAACAGATCATTTTGGGGTTTGCTCCCAAGCCTGGAATTGTGCTATTAGGCCCCAGATAGGATAAAAGTGCAAAACGAGCTTCAGAATTTGCAGAAGTCATTTGGAAAAGAATAAATTACAGCTCAGGGAGGCGAGTTAAAAGGAGTCCATGTGGATAATGCTGAGGGTAAAAATGCCTTTGACTTGGGGAATTTTTAGTGAATTTAATTTATTGGCAGTTAATATCAGCTTTAGGGCAGCAATCTCAATATTAGGGGAGGAAAATACACAAACATTTAAACAAGCAATTTATGTTTCACCTGTAAATCCTAAATTCCACCCATGCTTTGCCCTGCTGGGGAGGCTGGGCAGGGCTGGTGGGAGGCTCAGCCTCGTGCCTGGCAGAGCTTTAATTGTTCCATCTAAACGAGGAGGAGGGGACTGTGATGGAGCTCCCAGTGCCTCCAAACTGCTTCCAACAGAAAGGGAATGATTTGTTTTCCATTGCTGCTGGGGACGTGACAAAGAATAATGGAATTAAAACAGCAGCAAGGCAGATTTAGACCAGACATCAGGAAAGAATTCCAGTTGTAAAACCCGTTGCATAGAATTTATTGCTGGGGGGAACAGTGGAGTCTCTGTCACTGCTCTACTCAGGAGCAGACTAAAAAAAGTGATTTCAGGGGTAATTTAAGCAGAGTGGGTCCTGCATTGGCTTCTGAAGATGAATTAATTCAGTTCTCCATGTCCACCTTTCTGCAGTGTGATGACAGCTGATTGTAACCATGAAATGGGTGTGATTCTGCTTTGGCATCATTTGTTTTAGGACAGCACTCAAGTGAGAGCTCTCCTGTCCCTGCAAGGATGGAGAGAGAAGAGAGACAGGTTAATCTTGTTTGATTTCCAGCGGCTCTTATCAAGTGTAGAAATGCTTTTCCTTCCAGAAAGAGATTTTTCTTTTGCTACCTCATTGCTGGCTGGGGCTACAAAGGACAGCATTTTATTTGTGTGCTTTTCCCTTTGGCTTAATCACAAGTGAGATATATTCAGTGAAGATGTTGAACTACAACTAAATGTCCTGCTAAACTAAGGAGAACAACTTCTCACACTTAATGTGTTGAGTTCACCAGAAAAAATAGCTAAGTGATTAAAAATGAAACTGTGGGATCACTACTGGAGTAATTTAATTTACAAAGGATAACGTCATGAGGTGGATAATTTTTTATTTTTTTTAATTATAATGCCAGCTGAAGGTAGCAATTGTGCATTCTTTAACATTTACCAGTACAGGCTGTAAAAAGAATTCCCTTCTAAAAAGAGCAGCCCATCCTGACCCTCCAAGCTGTCACTACTTCTTTCCACTGCCTCTTCCTTAGGGTAATTTTTAGACAATTTTATTACAACAGCCACTTCATTCTGACAGTATTTTAAGACAGAACTTGCATGAAATTTTTGTTAATTGAGGATGAATTACTCTTAAGGAGAAATCATGACAGAGTGAGTAATTTCAACTTTAGAAGATTTTTTCCAGTTGTGTGCTTGGGTGCTGCACTGGGTCCTTCCCCCGATGGATTCACAGCTCCTGGTGTCTCTCGCTGCTGTGACACTGTCACTGTCCCAAAGGTGCTGCTGTCTGCATCAATCTGTCTGAGCTCAACTTGATTTTTACCCCGTTTACTCAGTCACCACATATTTGGTATTTCAACCCAGAAAGCACTTGGGGCTGAAAGTAAAATGTTTTCAGGCAGCAGAGTTGATAGAGGGTATTCAATGTCAATGGTGTTTGGGCTCACCTGTGATTTCTGGGTTTCACTGATGGCATAAACAGATACAATTATTTACATAATGTTCTCTGCTATTTTTGGGGGATTTTCTGGACATTTGGGAATTTTCACAAAAAAAAGCTATCTCCTTAATATTTATCTGTGCCATGCCAGGGGTATCAACTGTCTGGGCTTGCTGCTTGGAAATGTGCATCACTCATTAAGATATGGATGGATGTAATAGATTGGGTTGTAACAGGACAGGATATAAAGAAGTCCACTGGGAAAGACTTGTGGAGCATCACAAATGACAGGTTGCACTATATAAATTTTCCAAAAATTTACCAAATTTCCAAAAATCACACTCTCACTGGATGTGATTGAGTCCTTGTGCAGACTTAGACTTATTTCTAGAGTGATTTTACTAAATAACTTGCCCGATCCACAAATGTTTTCCTTTCAGGACATCTGATGATTAAAAAGATGACAAAGTTTATTTTCAGTACTGTGCATGTAAATATTTCTCGTCCACTGGAGATTTCTATTACTACATCTATATGCAAATAAATAAAACAACCACATTTTTTAGCTGCACAAGCCTGCCAGTTTCCAACAAGAAAATCCTCATCTCCAACTCAACATGATTATATTAAGTACAGGATTATGTATATAATGCATGCACAAAATTGTTCTCGTTTTACTTTCATGCTCTCTGTGCCAAATTCAATTTGGATTTATTAACTCCAGTCTGATTTGATAGTCGTCTATGGATCAGGAGAATATTTTTGGTGAAATTTTAGCAGTCACATCAGATTACGTAACAAATGTCTTGTGTCATGTACCATTATTTCAATTTCAGGATGTTTGACATGATGTAAAGTGATCTGAGGTGCAGCAAGTGATGCAGAATAATGCCTCATGCAGTGTGCCAGGAACATGGTTTGTGTTCCTGAATGTTCTGCAGCTTTGTGGCCGCATTGCTGCTCTGGAGGGGTGAGGAATCTGGGAGTAGAAGGGCAGATATGGAAAATGGAGCAAAAATATCATGTGAAAGTGCTATAGAGGAATCATTTCAGTGAGGGCTTCATGTGGATCAGAGCTGTAATATTCACATTCCTACTGCATGGCAGCTGCTTTCCAGCTAAGGTGAAGTGTTTGTGGCAAGGACAACCCCAAACTCTGGAGTTCTGCTGTCTCCAAATGATGGCTCAGCCCTTTCCTGAAATCCAGAACAGGCTCTATCACACTTCACATTTCTGTGTAAATGTTTCTTGCTCATGGAAACCAGAATTTCACATCCTGAGCTCTGACTGCCAGGGAGGATCAGGTCAATGCCCATCAGCAGATGTCTTACCCTGTGCTTGGCTCTGTCAGGATCCTGGAAACAGCCAAGGCCTGAGTTTAACATCTCAGTTTGCTGTGTTCCACTCATTCCTCAAAGTGTACTTAAGCAAATGATTTTACAAACGTTATCTTTCCCCAGTTGCCTTTGTCAACCATGTAACATCCCAGACTTAATGTCTCTTCCAGAGACTCTAATTCTTTCAGACTGCCTGTTTACTGACAGCTGTTCTCTCCTTACCTACTTGTTTCCAAAGGAAAAATTAAAATGTTAAGCAATATCTATTTGCAAAATCTTTGCTTAATAGCTGGGTTCAGTGGTGACAGCCAGGAAGTTGTCATTCTTTCTTCTTATGTTATAATGCAGCTCTGGTGAGAGTAACCAGGGGAACAAGGAATTTTCTGTACTTGTAAGCCACACAAATGCATGCTGGAGGCATTGCAGGCTCCCTGTTATCTGTGTATCACTGAAGCTCTGTGCAAACAGAATATAAAAATAACCCATGTAAAAAGGAAAAGGCAGGCAGGGTGCACATTATGTAAATTGGCTAAAAAAGCCCTCAAAATGATTTGCATGAGCTAATGTGGAAACTGAGAGTGTTTCAACAGGCATGGAGACCTCATCCTGGGCTTTTGGTGACTGTTCCTGCTTGGCACTGCACTCATCAAATGGATGTGGAAATGCTGGCAGTGGTCAGGGATTCCCTGCTGGGTGCAAGGTGTGGGCCAGCCATGAAGCTGGTGTTGAAAACTGAAGAAAATTTGAGAAAATTTATGTAAGGTACATTGTAAAAAGGCAAAGTCATGCTGGACAGTGTTGAGCTTAATGAAGAGATTCTGGTTAAACTCAGAGGAAAATAGAGTGAGGTCAGTGCTCTGTGGTTCTTGTTTGTCAAGCCATACTTAGCCCAGTGGAATAGAAGGGTTTTCCTATTTTATAAAATATTTTGAACCATTAGGCAGGGCTTGGTCTCTGTGGGAGCTGTCCTTATCCCAATTTCAGTGCCAGGGTACACAATGGCCAAAACCTGTGCAGAAGGTTTGGGCAGGCTTCTCTGGGGTTTTAAAAATCTTTCTCTTTTTTCTTTTCCTCCCTTCAAGTAAACCTGACACAGATTGCTTTGTGGAATTCACTAGAACTGATGTTTTCTATTCTCCTTTTGAACTCTGTTAGCATTTAACCAAACTCATCCTGACAGTTTACCAGCTCTCTCTGGGTTCACTGAGATCAACATGACTCTCAGTCACTCGACAGGGATTGGTTTAATTTGCAAGTGTGAAATGGTTGTTGCCAGCTATAAGTGCATAATATATCCACAAAAACACGTTTTATTTTCGGGCCAATGACAAAGATACTTTGTTCAGCACATACTTAGCAAGCTGAAAATAAAACAGAAGGCTATCAATCTCCAGCCTTGGCTCAGGGTTTTCAGGATCACTCTCTTCAGGGTACTAACTCATTGATTAAGCACACAGACCATTTACCAACTACCCTTGACAGCGAATCAATAATTCTTTGCTCTATTCTCCAGCATTATCGATATTTAACATTCCAAATAAAATGCCTCTAATTTTGTCTTTGCTATATTACTTCCATAATTAAAAGAGAATTAGCAATCTGTCCAAAATTACTTTATGGACTGGGATGCCTGAGCAACTCAAGCTGTGGGCATTAAGGCTCAGCTTTCAAAGAGCTTGGAAGCAGCAATAATATCTCAATGTCACAGCAGTGGAGGTGAGTGTGAGGAGGGAACTCCTTGCTCTGCTCCACAGCTTGTGCAGACACCTCTGAGGAGCTGGGTCAGTCTGATTGAGTCCTTGTGCAGAGCTTAGAGGAGTTTGGTGTCATCTCTGTTGCCTCCAAAATAATTCACACTTTTCATCTCAAGTGAAATTTTCCTTAAGAAATTCCTTCATAATAGGAAAAGGAATCTAACTCTTAGATTTCATTTAGTACAGATGAGACCACAGCAAACTGCTCCCTACATTCTTCCCCCCAGTTTATAAGGTCATGAACTGCCTCCATCTGGGATGGTTTAGTTTATTTTTTTTCAACAGCATCAGGTTGTTGAAGCAAGTGACTTTTAGCATTCTGAAGTGTGGATTCTGAAGTGTGGATTCGCTCCAGGAGAATATTGGTGTGTCACCACATCAAGTCCAGAGTCTGTGACAGTGTCTAGAACTTGTCATCAGTTTCTTCTCATTTCTGAGAAATCCTTTCCAGCATCTATCTAAAGCATGAGTTGTGAAGTTGAAATGGAAGCACAAAATTGCTAAACCTCCATTCATACATCCATTAACAGTACATGCAATATTCCAAATACAATTTAACAGCATCTGTCTGGTGGAATGATGTATCACTGACAAAATGTCAAAATCAGTACACTGGGGTCAGATATTCTTTAGGTGGTGTTCAGTATCTTTCAAATTCTCTGAAATATAATCATTGGTTAGTCTGATATTCTAATAATTCTAATAATTCCTGTACTAATTGTAATTCATTCTAATAGTAATTTTACATTCTAAAATTGTCAAGTTTTTTGTCATGCTTTATAAATAAGAATTCCGATGCAAAGAAATAATGAAGTCTCTTGTGAAATCTGTCAAGCCAGAATCAGAATCACAGACTATTCTGGGTTGGAAGGGACCCACCAGGATCATCAGCATCCAACTCCAGCTCAAGGTCCATCTTCCAGCCTTGGGCTCTTTGCTTTGCAAATGCAGGAACTGAGTTGACTTGTTGCATGAATTGATCTTGTACTCTGAAAAATCAGCAGCTGATTGGTTTCCAGTTTCATTAGAAACAGCCCCTGACAGATTTTTATTGCATTGAGACACTGTCAACTGGAAAGGGTTTTCTTCTTATCCAGGTCAATGCATTTCACTCAATAATGGAATAATGCTGTGTTTTGCAGCTACCAGAATAATGTCACAGGGGGAGTCACTGTTGAGGGCACAAACACTCCCAGCTGAGAGAGTTCAGAGGATATTGGAGAATTTTTTGCTAAAAAAGGTTCAAAATGTCTGCGCAGAACTTGAGCAATGAGTAGATGATTACCTTCCATTATTAGTATAATATTTTATAGAACATGCAAGTGTGTTTCATGTAAATATCCTGAGATTCCATTTCATTTAACTGGCTGCTCTCAGAGTGTTGTCTCAGAGCATCTCAGGTAGGAAGGGTTATGATATCATGAGCTTTAATTGTAAACCTTAATCAAGATCCTTCTGGGTCAGTCTCTGACACTTTTGTAAATGCTTCCTCTTTCTGCATAAACCAAAAGTTTTCATTATGTCTTTCTCTTTTTCTAAAACTGTTTTAATTAAAAGTTCAAGTGGAACTGAGCTAGTAGCTAGTCAGAGAAGGAACTCAACATGAGCATGGTCTGATTTATTTTTTCTCAGTTTTATCTCTGATATCAGAGCTGGTAACATCATCCAAACCTTTATCATCTTTTGACTTCAATGGAAAAATCAAAGCCACTGTCAAAATACACATGCTAAAGAATGAATTATTAATAAAAACAGTGATAAAGCTTGGTCCTGCTACCAGCAATGACAGAAATTCTGTTGACTTCTGTGGGGTCAGGGCTTGCCTCTCGTGACTCCAGACAAGTAGAGAGAAAAGGCAGCTGAGAGTTATTTTTGCATTTCACAGTCCTTGGGATGCTTTAAATCCCTTTTTTACACCAAGTTGCTTGAGAGGAGATCATGTTTAGTGCCAGGAACTGCCCCATGTCTGCTTGGAAACAATTTCTGATCTTGAATAAATGATCAATGGTGCACTGATATCTGTATTCCTTATCACCCCTTGCTTCCATCATGTGCAGGATTTTCCATTTCTTTTCTACAGAGAAGGAGCTAAACTGACAGCTTTATATATGATTTGTGCCAGACAAAAATTTATTAGAATTTGCAACATGGTGATAATCATTTGGGATATTATGTGCCTGCATAAGTCATTGTATAAAGGATTAAAAGCCTAAAAAATGTTAATAATAAAGCCCCTAGATCTAATAACTTTAGAGATTAGAATTAATTGAATTAGTCTTTGATCTTGGGTGTTAAGTTTTAAGAGAAAAGTTCAGCAGGCATTTGTCATTCTCTTTCCAAAGAATCAGTCACTGCTAAGTGTGGGATGGAAATGCTTCTCTATGGCAAGAAATGGACACCCAAAGCAAGGCTGAGGAGAATGTTTCCATCCAGCTTTGTGTCAAGGCAATCAGAGCTGAAGTGATTTTTCAATATTTATAGGTATTTCAGCTTTTAATTTTGATTTGAGGAATGTTTGCTGGGAGATCTTAACTCACTGATGAAGTGATGCCTCTGTGTGTCTGAATACTGTTGTTGTGAGGATTAAAGTAAACCTAAATTATTCAATACCCAGCATTATTTTATATATTATCATGTTCTATTATTATATTTGCTGATTCCCTCTTAAACTGCTCTGTTGCAGAAGCTCCAGGCAGGTAGAGAGCTCAGAACTGTTTATTTGAGATTATTATTTTTATGTCACATCTGCAAAGCTGTTTTAGTTCCCATTATTCCATCTTCTCATTTGTGTCTAATGCAAACACCCTCAACGTTTTGTTGATTTTTTTTTTCAATTACACAGATGCACAACTGAGGGGTTCTGCTGCCATAAAAACCCAGATATGAGAGTCACAGAAGGCTCCATCTCCTGGTTCTTTCCCCACTGTATGGGAAGGGGTGAACATTCATCATCCCAGCTGCCTGCCTTGCTGCAAGTCATGTTCCTGCAGATAATTTAGTCTTTATATTTGTGTTGCTTTTTATTAGTCAGAGAAGCTGTAAAAAACTCCTTCATTGCCAAGTGAACGTAGTGAATCCCAAACATAAATATTTCTTCCTGTCAGAGGGGGATGCTTTATCTGAAGAGGTTTGCAATTACCAGGGAAGTTAAAAAAAAATAAAAAAGAGAAAAAGGAAAGGAAAGGCAAAAGAAAGGGAAAGGAAAATGAAAGCAAAGCTACAGGAAATGAATATTTAGAATATAGTCTTGGATATTGTGGCTGTCCAAGATGTGCTACACTACCTGACAGTATCTTAGCAACTTTGAAAAGCTATTAAAGCATCTTTAATTATCTCTCTTACCATTCACTTTGGCCTGCAGAGTATCTCCAAGCATGTCCTCACATCTCTATGTGACACTGAGATGTCCAAAATCCCTGCATTATGTTTGCTGTCACAATTAGTAAAGCCCAGTGAATATTTCAGAATGAATAATTTATCCCATTAAATTATCCTCTTAAGTAATATACAAACAAGGTCCAACACTTTTTATTCCCCATTTTAAATTATGGATCATTTGCAAGCCTCTCTGGGAAATGTGGATTCCTCAGCCTTTTGAGTTGTGATCACTATTTCAGTTTCTTCAGATGAATTCTGTGACTGCACTTTTCACCTCATTGCCTTTAATGCCTTCCTCTTCATTAGTTAAACATTTTGCTAAATACAGGCAGGTTTGGCATTTCCCTCAGTACCTGGCTGAAATGAAGCTTTCCAGTAACTCAGAGCAATGTCCTTGCATTGAGAATTTAATATTTGCTACATTCAGAACCATAAGGGGTCTAATTCCCGCTCTGTTATTTTATTCCCCACTTTTCTCTGCTCTCTAAATGGAGAAGTACCATTTTCACCCAATATATTTCTCTGAAACAAAGTTAGGTGCCCTCCTGCATGCACTGAATTATCAATCTCAGCAAAGCCTGGCTAAGGGAAAGATCCTGGACCTGATTTACCCTGACATTAATGGGCAACACTCCCTGGCTTCAGGGAGATTTGCTTTTGCAAATCTCATTGTGCCATTAGACAATTAGGATGGGAAAAAGGTACAAACACTCAGGAAACTTCTTTATCTTTTATGCTGAGTGGAAATCCCAGAAGTGACTGAGGTTTTCCTTTGGGTTGCATGCTGGAATATGAATTTGTCCTGTGACTATCAGTCAGTAAAACTTGGTTTTTTGAGATCTTGCTGAGAGAAAGAAATAAAAAAGTACCCTCTAAAATTAGAGAACCTGAGCCCCTTTGATCACAGCTGATAGAGGTAAAGTACTTGGGTCTGACAGAAGTGCTTTAACTGATTGGCAAATATAATAGGAGTGCAGTTAGCAGAATAGTCTGCCAAAATTGAGGTCAACCATTGATGTTATCCCTTCAAAATCTAATAGGAAAACATATATTTTTGCCCTGAAGGAAAAATGTGGTTACTGTCAATCTAATCTATGTTAAAATCGTGAAAGAACTGAAGAAAATGGTGCACTAATGAAACTGTTCAGTGTGGGAGGAGAAGCTTGGCATTCAAGAACAAGACAGCTCCCAAAAATAAAAATTTAATGCTTGTGCAGCTCCTTTACATTTTAGTCATTCAAGAAAAATAAACTCTTTTTGCAGTGGGGATAACGTCTGTGGATGTTAATGTCTTCATTCAAAAAAAAATTTACTGTATCTAGAGCTCTGTATAAGATCATAGATGCATGTGACTGCATGGTAATAAAATCAAGCAGACAACAACCACATTTTGTGTCTTGGAGCACATTAAACAATAAAAAGTCTACATGAAAACAGTTAATGCAAAATTAAATGTGTAAACTAGTGAGACAGGAGGGCCTGTCACTTAGGTAAGCTAAAACCCCTCAGGCTGGGAGGCAGCTCACCAGAACCAGAGAATCTCAATTTTCCACATGACAGGCTACCATCTCATTTATAATGATATTTTAATCATAAGACATCCTTTCTTTAAAAGGGAGAAAAAAAAAAATCCAGGTTCTAATGAACAAGACAGAAGGGAACAATTCTGTCATTCCTCCCTTCAGCTGCCAGATTTTGCTGTTGGATTACAAAGTTTCATTTCAGGGGAAGTTTGATGATAAATGTTTGCAGGAATGGGAGTCAGCTGTGGTTTTCCTCCAGCTCATCCCAGCCAGGCTCTGCCCCTCACTACTTACATCCCATTGCTTTTGAATGGGAATTTTGAATTCTTTTGAATTTTGAAATGCATTTGAACTGGATGGAATTGTTCCTTTTTGATCTGAGGGGCAATGACAAACTGGAGCCTTGAAAAGACCCTTCTGAAATAGGTTGCATAAAGTTTCATTAACTTCAGGATGGGAAAATATAATTGGAAAATGAGGAAGCACCAGTGGTATTCCATGTCAGCCTGATTATATGAAGTGGTGCTTAAGTCAGGTTGCCATAAACAGCTTCTTCTCAAAGTTGGGCTATCAAAAACATCCATTTCATATGAAGATGAGGAAAAAAAAAACTTATTTTGGGAGTTTAGATAACTTGAATATTTTAATTAGCTGTAGTGAAGTATGTGGTGCAGAAATCCTGAAAAATAACATTTAATAAGGAAAATGGCTGTGTGCTATTGACACAGGGAGTGCATCAAAGTCAAGAGCTGGGCTGAGAGATGTGGATCTATTTTCATCTCTCATCCCAGAGCTGTATTAATGGTTATACAGCTAAATATTAATGTTTATCATTACCATGGAAGTGAACAACTAATTACAGGGATGTGCTTTAGCATCACTAGAGCTCATCACATGAGCCTTTAGAAACTTCCTAAGTGCTTGGAAGTTCAACCTGCAGTCCTCTCCTGCTTTGGGAAAATTATTTGAAATTAGTATTTCTATAATGCTTCTGTAAAAAGAAAACCCAAAAAAATAAAACAAACAAACAAAAAAAATCTGATCACCCTCTTAGTTTTACTTATGGCACTCATTTTACACACATATTGTGTGATCAGACTTGAATATTTTATTTTGCACCTCAAACCCTGAGTGCTTGTTTAGCTGAGGCCATGTTGCAGTGGTGTCAATGTTTCTGAAGGGTTTTGGGGGGCCCTAAGTGAAGTTTGCAGCATAACTGAACTGGTTAAAATAATCACATTTTTCTCACCATTTATCTTGTTTGAAAATGGCTGTTACAGAAGAGGCATGAGTGAATATATCAGAATTGATTTTATTTCATACTTTCAATTTGGTATGCTTGATCAAATCAGCCACACAGCATTGCATCTATCCACGGATGGGTGAGTGTGGGCAAAGCTGAAGAATTGTTGGACATGAAAACAAGAGTAGGATTTTAATGCACAAATCATTCATACAATTGCACGAACACTCATGATAAAAACAAACTTTAAAGGGTAAATCAATTGCTTGTAGAAAAACCCCTTATCATTCTTCAATTGCCTACTCAATTTTTTTTCATTTTGTTTCAAGTTGACCCCTTATCCCTTTGGGGATTTCATGAACAGACTCTCTGAAATTAAGGCAAACATTTTGCCCTAAATGTAAATGTTCTCTTACAGAGCCCAACCCCACCGTCTAAATTTCCCTCCCTTTTCTTCTGTAGCTGATACACTTTGGGAAGCTCACAACAGAAACTATTATTGTAGCATGAGAAGGTTGTTTGACACCTTTTCAAGGAGCTAGAAACACAATTCCAGGGAAATAGGTGTGGAAGCTCAGTGTGGAAGCTCTATTTCTTATTTCCTTGCAAAAAAATCTTTAAAAAATAAAGTAAAAATGCAAGAGAACCTGAATTACCTATTTGCATTTGAAAATTTGTGAGATTTAGACTACATGTGTACCTATGTCCAGTATGAAAATGGGGCCTTAAACTGATGTTAGCTGGCTGATTTGTTCAAGGTCACACATTAATTGCTGGCAGAGCTAAATAAAGGACCAAGGAGTATCTGCTCTCACCAACACATCATGCTCATTACTGGTTGGTTTTTTCCTACTGACTGGCTCATGACTGTGTCTGGCTGACTGACTTATTACTTTTAGTTTTGCAGAAATTCATACACATTAAAGGCTTCAACACTTAACCACACTAGATGCCAAAGTATCCTTAACCTGCCCTTTCTTTTTAGAAAAATTCAGATTTATTGGTGATTTTATGATGATGATTGGCCAAATTTGGCTTTTTTTTTAGTAATAAAACCATGACCTCATAATAGATTCTGAGATGGTGGGAGATGCAAAACAGTTCTGCCACTATTTTGATTTTGTTTGGTTTGGTTTGGTTAATAGAGTTGTGAGTAATTACCTGTGATTTATTGACATATTTGAGAAAAACTATATTTAGCTGTTTCTTTATAGTTAACACAAAATGCAGAATGTGAAATTGTAGCTAATTGGCCTGACTTGGACATGAGAGTTTTACTAAAACCCAGCTGGTGTTAGTGACTTTTTCATCCCTTTTTTTGTAGCTCTTTGAATGAACTGCAGTGCAAAGCTCTCAATAGTATGTGAATATGAGGGGAATAATATTTTTGTAATGTTTATCTGTTAATAAAAATTAAATTGCATTTTCTATAGCTAATCTGAAGCTAAAATATAATGACTCAAATTACTTGTGATCCTAATATAGTTAGGCAGGCAAAACTCCTGGGACTGAGCAGAGCTTTGAGACAGTCTTGATGCAGATTATTTCTATGCTAATGTCTCTGTTAAATGAGAAGCAGCACCTATGGAAACAAGGAGCAGCTCAGAGGCAATGAAGGGAAAGGAGATTGTCTTCTTTATGCTTCCTTCCCTGTGTTCCTAGTTACAAAATCCATTTCCAGTAGAAATTCTGAGTTACCTTCGAGTGCTTATAGAAACTAGCAGCTAAATTACATTGCATTAACGCTGCTCACTTCCAGATTTTTTTTTTCTGTCACAGCATTGCCTCTTTGTGCAGCTTTTTCCTGTAGAATCCCTCAGTCTGGAGCACTCTCTCTAGCTCAACTGTGCTTTGAGATACTCAGCTAGGAAAGTGAAGAGACAATTTCCCCGAAAATGGGAGAGATCAATGAAAACTGTAGATTGTACTTTTAGTAGCAGAGAAGGGGAAAACTCAATCTTTAGCCTGAAAATATGCTTTATGAGCTGAAAATGAGCTTTGCTAGTGGCTATCCAGCCACTAACAGAATTGAAAGGGAATGTTCTTCCTTTCAGTGTTTGGAAATTCGGCGAGGGCTGAAGGGAGCAGAGCAGAATAACAAAAGGAGATTTGCTTCTCTGCCTGTCTGCTGGGTCTGGCTGTCACTGGGTGATTATCTCGTGTTTCCTCGTGGCTGCAAGTAAGATAAAGTGACTTCCCAGCTGTTAACAGGAGACTGACATTGAAGCAGATCTTTTACAGTCAATCAGTTTTCAGCAAAAGCAAAGAGAATGAAAATAAGAAATGGCTACGAAATCAGGAGGCAGCCCTGCACTGTCTGTCCATCACCAGAGGCATCTTGGCTGCTTGTTCACAAGCCCTGGAAAGCCTGAGGAGATTGATTTTGCACAGCATTAATGGGATTAGGTGCAGCCTGGCTTTGTTCTGACATGTTTCTGGTTTGGACCTTTGTGATGGGGAAGAGGTTTCTCAGGCTTTGGTCTCAGTGATTCAGAGAGAGGCACAGAAAGCCCCTCAGGAACTCAGAAAATCTCTTGGTTTTGCTATGAAAACAACAAATATGTGTGCAGGTTGTTTACTTTGGGTCTGAATGAGGTGTGTAGGCGAGGAACTTACACTCAGATAAAGCTGGTAATTATCTGATACCCTGCATCAAACCAGATGGGCCCGAGGATTATTCCCAACAGGGCAATGTAGTGCAGGTGATATCTGGAGTAATTTGAGTTTGGGACCCTGAGATCATGGAGGGTATTGGAAAGGGAAGAGAAATTAAATCTGGAGTGTGGGGCTTGTGTGGTGTGGCAAGAATGAGACTCAGAGGGCATCAGGCTGCTCAAAACTGTGTCAGAAATTTGCAAAGTCAGTGAGAGGAACATTTTCACATAGAGGAAGGGAGTAAAACAAGGATGAGGAACTGCAAGGTCAGGCTGGAGAGAGTCACAGTGCATTTAGAGACAAATTCCTCAGGAGATGAGGAGGGCAGCACTGGAACTTGTATTGTTAAAATATTCAAATGAGAGGAAGGAGAAGAAACTAGAAGACATCATCAATACTCATTGCTTATCTTGATTGTTTTATTTTTGCACAAGAGGATTTGAAGTTCTCCATCTTGAACTGGAGAAAATCCCCTCACTCTGGTTTGAACTCTTACTGACTGAGAATATTTGAAGTCTTGCAACTGAGACGTTTGCAAGACCTTGTTATCAATGGAAATTAAATTTTGCCTACATCTGACACCTACCTTTGGCAGATGAGGTGAGCTGTGATTTTTAGCATCTATTTGCCTTTTAAAATCATAATCCAGTTATTGGCTTACCCACTGTGCAGCTTTCATGCTACTGGTTTAACAAGAGTAAAAGGTCCCCTGTATTTTTGACAGTTTCTCTGTATTCACCAGTTTAGGCTGCTCCCAAACCAACCTGCACGTTCATCAAAAGAGAATCCTTTTAACACAATTACCATGGGGAAGGAATTTATAATCATTAGAATATAATTCAATAAATAAAATTAAGAGGCTCTATTCTCATGATATCATTTGATTTAATTTCTTCATTCTTTCACACAAGCGGGACAGAATTAAGACATGATAGAAATCCTTTTGTGGGGACAAATGCAACCCCAAAGTCCCTCCCTCATCCCAGCCCTCTCCTCTGCTCCCTGTTCGGGTGTCAGGCTCAGCTCTTACATCTGAACATTGGTTAAATGATCAAGTTGGCTGAATTGGGTAAATGACCCAATCCAGCTGGAAATCCACTCCCTGCCATGTGTGACAGGAATGGAACCATGTCAGTTGTGTCAGGCTCATCATAAATTTGAGGTTTCATCTGGAGCCTTGGACACACAGCCTCGTTTCCTGGTTTATTTAGAGTCTCGTCATGGCTAAACATTTTGGATGTACATCTGTGATTTTTTTAAAGGAATGCCCTCGATGTGATATCCTTCAGATGTGCCTTTAGCAGCACTTAGCAGTGTAAAAAATTAATATATTATTATAGAAATTATGTGCGCTGTGGGTTGAAAGAAGTCGTAGCTCTAACTGGAACATTATTTACCGGGTCACAAGTGTAAAAGTCAATGTACCAGAGCTTCTCTCTTCCCCTTGCTCTGGATGGATTGGAGCAGTAATGAACCTTAACTGATTTCTATTCATCTGGCTTTTAACTGCAAAGAGAATTAAAAATAAGACCCTTTATGTTGTCATCTCTTCTCCTTTCATTTCAGTTAATAATTTGAATCACAGATTTCTGTTTAACCAGATATTCAGGGCATGAACAATAATTTCAATAACCTCCAGAGTGGCATCATCTTGAAGTGCAATTCAAAGAAAGGAAAAGAAAAATGAACTATCATTGCTGTGGTGTGTTAAGCATAGTAAAACACTGAAGTTTTTGGAGTCCAGTGCATGTGAGTTTAGAAGTTCAGTGCAACTACCTAAATAAGAAAAATGAGAACAAATACTAACGCTTAGGTGGAGAAAGAAAATAAGGGAGGCTGAGACCTTCCAAAGTCTTTTTGAACAGTCAGCCAGCTCCTATCTTTGTTTTATGTGTACTGAACATGATAATTTAATGCAAGGTTTGCTTTTTGATTGGTTCTCTTGTGACTGACTTTTAGTGCTGTAATTATTTTCACATCTCTTATTTGAGGTAGTTTTTCCATTTATTTGTGTTCAGTACTTGCTCTCCTTTGTCTTAGCATGATATTTACCTTTTAAGAATTCTTCTGTCTACTGAAATTCACTTTCTTTTATGGACAGTAGTGGAGTCAAATTAACAGTATTTAATTTAGAATTAACAAAATGATTAATGCCTGAGAGTGCTAAATAATTGAGAGATTCATGTGCTGGAAGTACTTTTTTTCTTCATTTCCTGATGCATTTAGGCTTTCTCCAGGCACCTCAGTCCATCATTCTGAAGATCCACATAATGTGAATTATCTGGAATAACAGAGGTAAATCCACTGCTGTCCTGGCAATCAGCTGTGCCAGTCCTCTGTTTATATTTTTATATTTCCTCCTCCAAGTCTTCTGTTGATAACATACCTGGGTTTCTTCTGATTTTATTTTTTTCCCTTGATAGTTGTCATTATTTCTGTCACTTTCAAGCAGTGCTGTTTCAGAACTGCTGTAGCCTTGAACTATTGTGTTACAACTCTGCCTTTTATATTTGAAGAAAGGAGAACTGATGGGCAACACAGAGTCCAATTCCCAGCCAAAGGGAACATCCATAATCCCTCCTCCTGCTCTCCTTTCTAAAAAAGGTTCAGCTTTTAAAGAATATTTACAGGAGACAAATGTTTGAACAAAACACAGATGGCAATAGCTAATTACCAATTGGCATGTTTAACTATCCTGAGGAAAGGTATTATCATGGGCAATTCAGCAATTTGCAAAATTGTGTCACAATGACAAAAATAAGGCAAGGCAGAGGCTGATGAATTTGTCTCATCAAACACGACAAGCAGAATGCAATTTTATTTAGTGCTTTTATGTCCCTCACCAATCACAGCAACTTGCTGGGGACGTTAAGGAGAGATTTGGTCTGCACAGGGAGGAAATAAACAAATAAACACTGAGATTTTAAAGAAGGATAAATGGGGATGGGTCAGTCAGCATCAGTGGATTCTCTCCAGGTCTGTGCATCATTATCTGCACAAACAACCCATCCCTCCAAAGTAACTTCAGTCTGTGCTTAAAACCTCAGCAGATGTCAGTGCTTGTTATTAGAATGTTAAGTCTGGTCTCACCAGAGCAGCAGATTTTGAACTGCTAGGAGGCAAAAACACTCACAGATGTGAGCATCCCTGTCAATAGGAAATCATATTTTTTCCTATATAAGCACCATGTTGCATTTCAAAGAAATATGGATTTTATACTCTCCCTGTAGCAGGAGGGGTTGAAGAATAGACGCCACTGGAACAAGTTCTGGAGGAAATTCCACTTGTGGAAGCCCAGGTTTCCCTCTGAGATCAGACAGACTGCTGAGGGAACAAGGAATTAGCAAAGGTGGCTTTCATCTGAGCTCTCACATCACAGCTCTGACCTGTAAAACGTTCCCATCCTTCATCCTCCCTTTCTGGCCACTGCTGAGCAGCGCTCATGGCTAGGCAGAACTGCTGAATATGTATTTATTTCCAGTGCTCTGGCAGCAGGCTCGGAGCAGGTCTCGTTCACAGGGAGGTTTCTGCCAGGGAAAGAACATTCAGTGATATTAACCTTGAGTGCCTGGGAGCAGCAGCCTCAGGGGCAGCTCCTGCAAGTGTTTGCAAATGCTGCAGCCTGAATGGCATCCAGAACCACGGCCCTCTGCTAAGGGAAAATGGCATTCATTCACACTATCAAAAACACCAGAAATATGTCCCAGCTGGGTGCATGGACAGCAAAATGACTCTATAATAAATTATCATTTTTTATCATTATTTATTGTGACTCTATAATAAATTATCATTTATTTATTTTAAAAATACTCTGTATTTTTTAAAATAAATATTCCTCAACATTCATTTTGTGTTTGATTATCTCCTTATATTTACTATACTTATTATCAGTGTAATTTTGCACATTGCCATATTATTCTGTGTTGTAGAGGGCACAGTAAAAATTAAATTGACACTGCAAGTGATGCCTGTTTAGTCCATCTTGTTCCTTTCTTACTCAGCATTGTCTGCATGGTTTAAAAGCCTGGAAAAAATGTCTTTTAATTCATTATTTTTGCCACAGGATGGTGATTTGTGGTTGGAGTTAAGCAGTGCAAAAATGGGGGAGATATGGGCCCTGCAATTAGCAGTTTTCCTCAGCCACAATGGCAGCATTCCTGCTAAATGATTTGTTATGTTTTTAATTACTGGATTATATCTGAAATCAAGTGTTCAACTTTGCATATTTCCAATTTGTTCGAATTATAGTCACATCATTATGTTCAAATCAGAGCACCCAAAATGCAGTTTTGCTCCAGGATAATTAACCAATGACTTTGAAATATGCAAGCAGGGAGTCTCATTTAGGTAGACAGCACAAGAAGCAAGGGGAGCTACTGATGCATTCCATTGCATTCTTATCTTCTGAAAACAAAGCTTCCATTTGCTTTGTTCTTGATTGCATTATTCCATGACAGATTTTGTGATCTGTAGTTATCTTACATTGCTGCAACATTGAAACCCTTCACCCTTTAACATGTGCTCCTGAACTAATTGCTTTGAAGTTCCCCATAGAATTACTCCAGTGAAAAATAAATAGAGCTAGCAAGACAAGTGCAGTGATATGAGTAGTAGGAATAATGAGCTGTGTGTGCCACGGTTCTTGCAATATTCCAGCCAGATTATTAAATATTGGAGTGTTGCTCTACAGAAGGGGGCTCTCTGTACCTTATTTTTTCCCTATCAATTGGATTTGTGCACAAAGATAGGGTAGAATGTGGTTTGCAATTAATTACCAAGTGATATCATAGCTACCATGTAGCAGTTGTGGTAAAAATTGAGTTAAAATAATACTTTTCCACTTTTATTTTCTGGTCCCTCCAATATTTCTTTATGTCTTTATTCAAAGCTAGGTCATCTAGCCAAACTACACTACAGCACGTTAGCAAAACTAAAAATTAAAATTATAGGAACAAATGTAGTAAAAATACCTGGCACCCTCAGCTGGTCTCTTAACCTCCTATCCTTCAAAAATCTACTCCATTTGATAAAACCAAAAGCATTTTTCTGTGCACTTAGAGATAAATGGCACCTGGCCTGGCCTTAGCTGCCATATATGTTGGCCACTGTGGATATTAATTGCCCTAGTGATAGAATGAAATTTGTGAAAATATAAAATGATCAGACAGCTGCATAACTTCAAAATCACTACATCATTTTCTCTATTTTCTGACAATATGTGGATTTATGGATCAAGTTCAAATGTGAATAATGTTTCTGACAGGAAAAAAAATAAAAACCACAAAATGCAAGTTAGGAAATTATCAGGCTCCATCCACAATGCTCATGGTGTTTCTTTAGCCTGGTGGTGCACACACTTCTTGGGTTGCTTTCTTCTCCTCTCTGCTCCCTGGATTACTTTTCCTGCATCCCTGCCCCTGTGGAACTTCCCAAAAAAATCCCAAATCTGTGCTCTGAAGGCTGACCCTGCTCCCACAAACACCACAGGCCCAGGGGGAGTTTGAACCCTTAGCTGTTCCTGATTCAGGAAAAGCAGGGTGCAGTTCACCCTTGGAAGGAATTTGAATTGTTTTACATATGGATGGGGTTAAGGAAATTTTGAATGTAAGGCCGTGTGTATGAATACTTTATAAGTTAACGAGCTGCCTGTGATAACACTTGACTGTACAAAAGTTTGATTTATTGGAATTTCTGATTTTGATTACTGAATTTGTACTGGAAATTTCCCTTGTTCTGCTCTCTATTTTTCTCCTTAATCCCTACTCAAGCTGGAATGGTCATTTTCCCGTTGGAATTCTTTTTATAAAACTGCTTTTCTTTCTGATTACCCTCTCCTAAGTAAATGGGATAATGCAAAACAGAATCACGATCCTCAATGAAAAAATTTATACAAATTTTCCCATTCCTAATATGAACTCTAATTTGGAGTATGCTCCCAGAAATCTATAAGGGAAAGGTTATAATTTAATAAATGCATTCTAAATCATAGATAGATTAATTTAGAAACACAGGTTGGCAAGGGAATGTTAAAAATCTATTAATGTCTACCTGCTCTGTAAAGGCTTCATATCTGTGCAAAGTTTTACAGGGTGATTGCTGGCAGGATGCAATATAATATTATATATAATATATAATATATAATATATAATATATAATATATAATATATAATATGCAATATATAATATATATTATATAAT
>JAXCLO010000242.1:2801851-2863597 GCA_035583995.1 Arremon aurantiirostris | reverse complement strand
TTTTCTTTTCTTTTCTTTTCTTTTCTTTTCTTTTCTTTTCTTTTCTTTTCTTTTCTTTTCTTTTCTTTTTTCTTTTCGTTGGGATTTTTTTTCTAAATTGGTCTAAAA
This sequence comes from Arremon aurantiirostris, assembly GCA_035583995.1. Taxonomy (NCBI): domain Eukaryota; kingdom Metazoa; phylum Chordata; class Aves; order Passeriformes; family Passerellidae; genus Arremon; species Arremon aurantiirostris. The sequence continues at coordinate 2,863,489 of JAXCLO010000242.1, read as the reverse complement.
CATCTTAAATTAGGGGATTTTTTACCTAAATGCACATTGATTCCTGCATGCAGACTCTTGTTTCAAGCTAAATTTCAGCTTGAAGAAATCTTTTATGGTTGTTGCAGATTGAAACTTCTTTATTATTTTGGAAAACAAGAATAACCTTAAAAGCAAGCAAACAGTAGTGTGAGTATGATCACTCAAAATCCAGGCACAGGAAGCAAAAGTGAGGTGAGGATGTGATGTTTACTTCTCGAAATTAAGTTGTGATGTTTAACTCCCAGTTTGAGTGTCTCTGATTTTCCTGGTGAGCTCCTTTTTCCCCTGTGCATAAACTCTTGGGCACAGGGATATTAATTAGGGAGCAAGACAGAGAAAAATTGTTTATTTTAAAGAGCCCCAGCAGCTGCCAGGATCAGATCAGAGGTAACAGAGGCAGCAGATCTTTGACTTCCTTAGGACAAAAATCATGTCATGGGGAGATCCTCAATTAATCCAGAACTAATAATCCCAGCTACAGCCAGGCTAAGACATTGCTGAAACCCTGAGAACTCTCTCAAGCAGAGATAAAAATTCCTATTCTGTCTGTGATGCTGTTTTTCCAGTACTTTGTATTGGGAAGGTATTCAAAAATTAGAATTTTTTTTTTTTTTTTGCAAAGTAATCTTGCAAATAGCAGGAAAGAAAAATATTATAGTCTCTGGAAATTCTGTTTACTGTAGCGATCTGGGACAAATAGTGTTTGCATATTGCATTACCATCTAAGAGTAATGGCATATTTACTACACTGATACTAAAAGCAAACACTTTAATATTTGTAGTTATGGTTTCCATTTTTGCCTTTCTCTTTCCCGAGGCACCGGCAAGAAAAGAGATGAGAATTAGAAAAAGTATTGCTTTATGAAAAATTGCAAGGGTTGTAAATTACAAGTGTTGCTGGAGTTCCCTTGAATTATTCAGTGTTTTTTAAGGTTTTATGCTCTGTGTACAACAGTGTCTATGGTTATTTGATCTATATTATTTTTATATAGTTGTCTGACACTTCTTTATGAAAAAGAATAAAAGATGTGAAGCTTATCCACAATGTCAAATTTTTATCGTGTCCAAACATTTTATGGTTCTGCATGTTTCAGATCAAAGAATTCTAAGTTATCTTTGTTTGATTTGATCCTACTAACAGCAACAGTATTTTAGAGCACATTTCAGCATATACATTTGGAAAATGCAGTGAGAAGTTTAATTGTTATTTTTTAGCTCAATATTTATTCTCTAAAAGCATTTTGAGGTGCATTTTGAGCTTTGCTTCAGAGTGTGATTTTCTGCTGAATAAAGAATCAGTGGTAAAACATTTATAGGAAATCTTGTTTTGCTAATACACTTACAAGGAAACTTGGAGCTTGTTCTGGGGAGGAGCAGTAGCAAGGAGGGTTAACTTGATTTTTTAACAGTATGGACTGATAATCTGTATATTTTTTACCTAGTCCCAGTAGTTATAACAGGTAAAATGATACTTTTGGTTCTGGGCATGTCTTTATTTTGTTTGCTGCCTGTATTTCACCATGCTATGTCTGTGCAGTTTAATGCCTCATTTATCCCAGCTCAGGCTTTGCTGTAATTCCATCTCTACACTCAGAAAGCTCAGGATGCACCTGAATAGCTTTTCTTGTGTTAAGTTTTACTCAGATTTTATGCCTTTATTTGCAGAAAATTTGCATTATTTTGAGCTTTAGAATCAGTATCTATTTCATTCAGTAGATTCCAGAAACCAGATAGAGGGAATGGAGTATCTGTTATATTAAGTTGGATAAAATCAGATCATACAAGGAATTGGTTAGAAAATCAATGTTTTCAACAGTGGGCAGGAAGGCATTTTTGTTTCCTTTGCTGTTTACTCTTTTGGATTACTTCTGGAAATTATCTTTCATGGGTCCTTCTACAATGCATCTTTCAGCGTTTTATTTCTCTAAAGTGCCCGGTCTTTTTTGCATAGTTTCACAGTTTAATTTCTCTCACCTCTGCTGTAACATTTATCATTTATCAGCCTCATGACTCTTGCTCCTGCTTGTGCCAACACCCCAGAGCTTTTCACTGGGTAGGGAAATCCTCAGTGTGGGGTACCTGAGACAAGAAATGAAGGCAGAAATGAACCCCAACTGGTGTCCCCTGTGCTGGGTCATTGCAGGGAAGCTCTAACTTGTAAATCCACATTCTTGTGGATATTTCCTTGTGCCTGTCCTTGCACACATCAAACCTGGCAGCCACTCTCTGCTCTGTCTGTGCCTATTTCAGGGACACAGGGGACAGAAATTTCCCTATCTCACACACAAAAGGGTAAAGTACTGCCTGCCTCACACAATCCAGCTCAGAATTTGGTCTTCCTGAATGCTGGAGGAAAGGAAAATAGAGGAGGCTTTGCAGTGAATTTATTTTTGAAAGGGGCTTAACCCTCTGTCTTACCCTGCAAATAGAACTGAACATCCTTTATTGCAGTTTTGCTGCAATGCTGGTTCTGAACTGCAGCCATCCAAAACTAAAATGGGGTATTTTATAAAAATTAAGGGCAATCACAAGTAAAGTCAGCCCTCCAGCCAGAGAAGACTCAGCTTGTGTTCAGGGCAGTGCCTGTTTTTAGGGGTTTTTTTGGGTTTTTTTTTGTATTTTCCTTGCCTATTGTGAAATTACTGGGATTCACACATGCAACCTTAAAAATTGCTATTGAAAATCTCAATCCTGCTTTGATTCCTGCAGATTCCATTTTTTTCTCTAGGTTACATTGTCGAGCTCCTGCCACAATTTGCTCTGAATGCAAACTCACGATTCCACCTGTTTGTTTCCTTGGACAGCAGAGCAGGTGTGGGCAGTAATTCAGCTGCCAGGTAATGCAGGTAAATTTCATGTAACAGCAAAATGACATCTCTAACACTGCACAGGGGTGCAAAAAGGGATTATTGCTGCGCTTCCCCTCTTTTTCCTCACATTCTTTGCAACTGCTGGTAGTGACCAAAGCAAGCTCAGTATAGAGAGGATATTTCTGGGAGTGATGGAGCAGCAATTTTGGATTTGCTGGGAAATCAGTTTTGTGAAGAATATTTGGAAACAGCTCTTGCTGCAAGAGTGGAAAGAACAATAAATAAGTCAATAAAGGCCACAGGACAAGAATCCACTTTGGGGAGAACTTGGAAAGTTTTGTCAGAGTTTCTGTCAGCTTTATGCAAAGTGGTGAAAATGCAAGTTAGGTAATGCCATGGTCAGCAGAGGGGAAAACAGAATCCAGCAGCTTGGTCAAGTTCTGGTTGTAATTAAAACATTCACAAATTGGCACATTTCTTTGTGATTTTTAGATTTATAGTAAGATCTAAAACCTGAGTAATATATCTTTAAAAAAACCCCCATTGTTTATTTTTGCAGAAGAGCAAAACAATTCCTTTTAAAATCCAGCACCAAGAAATGAATAGATTAAGGATACAATAAATCTATACAATAAATCTATTTTTTTTTTTATCATTCTGACAAAATAAGTAACATTTAATGCTGGCAGCATGAGGGCTGAACATTAAGTGCTGCACACAACACAAAATTCATTACAGAATCATTCAGCATCTTTATAAATTGAAATAAATATAAATATCCATGCTGTACCTCCTGTTGCTGATCTCTCTGTGTCCCTGCTGGATGTCTTGCACATAACATTAGGCATGTGGATAATGTGGGTAAAATAAATACTAAATTTTGTGAATAACCTCCAGAATCTTTGTGAATAATCTCCAAAATTGAGCTCCCTCTGCTCAATACATCTATTAACACTCTTCAATGTTGAGCCACAGTAGTGGCTTAGTCACTATTTAATAAATTAAACCACATTTTTGATCTCCAAAGTGTCATGCCTATAATTTATCTAACGAGACACACTTTCATAATCCATCAAGGTTTGATGGCAGCTTTTAAAATTAGAACCATTAGAATATCTCAGAAGTTTCCCTTCATGCACACCTTTTCCTGTTGCCCCGTTCATTCATTTTTATGTCTTGGAAAATAAATGTTCAACTGATTTGTCTTAGTCTTATCATTCCATTTAAAAATGGGGCTCATAAAAAAGAGATGGGCAAAGACTTTTTGCCAAGGCCTGCAGTGACAGTTCAAGGAGCAACAGTTTTAAAGAGAAAGAAAGTAAATTTTGCTTGGATATAAGGAAGGAATTCTTTGTGAGGATGGAGAGGCCCTAGCACAGGTTGCCCAGGAAAGCATAATTATATTTTTTTTTATTTGTAGATGATGTCTCTTCATTTTCTTAGAGATTTTCAGATGGAATTTCAATATTTGAAGAGGTCTAAAACACAGATTTACCTGACAATAATTACTGCTTTTGATCATGGCACAGGGAGACATCACTTTGGCATTTTTTAAGAAGCCAAATTCTTCTTCAATGTGTGAAAATAATTGCTTTGATTAATGTCACTGTGAAAATAAGTTTTGATTAATTTCACTGTAAAAATAAAGGGAAACTCATGATTTTTGATAATTCTGGATTCCTCTGATCCTGAATTTAATTTAGGGCAATGTAATTTCACCTGGATAAGGAATGAAGAATGTTTTCTCCCCATGTTGTTGAGTGAAAGTGCTTTTATTCTGTGGCCTCTTTCACAGAACCTTTACTTTAGATAAATATAACTATTAGCTGCAATTTTCTTCCTCAAGACAGATATCTGGAAGCTATGACAAGATACATTTTCTTAGGAAACTCACATCTGAGCAGATATTTCATAGTTTCTTGTGTTCGTGTAAGCAATGGAAAACTCATTTTTAACCTATTACAAGAAAGTGTTTTTCTGGACTACTTTGTATGCTAATGTGTAAGAAAGGAGAAAAGATGAAAAAAACTTTGTGTTTCCCAAGTCCATAATCAAATATCTGACCAAGGAATTAAAAATAATTAGGTGACCTGTAATAATTTACTCATGCTGTCGGTATTTGTTATTTACTCTTCCTAATTTGTCATTACAAATATCTGCAATTCCTGTAATTTCTCATTACTGTGAGGGTAGAAATGAAACCATATTTTGTGTCAGTGATGTGATCAGAGAAGCTCCAACATCCTCCACTTGCATTCCTCAGCTCCTTCCCCAAGCAGAAAATGAGAACTCTCCCCAATACTTTCAGAGCAGGAATTAACAATGCAGCCATATGTGTGTAAATTTTATGCATTTAGAACAATCTCATGAAGTAAAACAAATGTGTCTGATAAGAAAACTCTCCTAGACAAGATTGGGGTATCTCTTGTCTCTTGTTGATTGCTAATGGAGCGCTTTCATGTTCTGAATTCACATCACCGAGCCATTATTTTGACAGGTCCTAGATGAAATACACTCCAGAATTATTTTTTTTCCCCTTTAAGAAAGTAACTTACAAGAAACAGATTTATTCTCTGCCTTGCTCATGAGTTTCAGGCCCATCAAAAATCCCCTTTTATCTGCCTTCAGATTGTGTTGGTTGTCAGTCTCTTCACAGTGGCTTAGAAAGCATTCAGGCTTGTCAACTTATTGAGAGTAATCTGCAGCAGCATAAAGGAATTTCAAACATTTCAAAAGCTGTACAATGGGAAGATACATCTGCCAGGAAACCTGAGATAAATTCATATTTACTGCTATGCAAAATAAGGTCATTCAATAACCTGAATCTCTTAGAGCCATTTCAAGGTGTCTCACAAAAGCTGTGAATGAACTCTGGGTGTCTGCAGGCAGTGCAGGGGTACAAGGGCAGCTCCTGATGGGTTTGGGAGGTTGGAAAAATGGGTTCCAAGCAGGCTGAATCCTGGGAAATGCTTGTACTTGGTTTTAAAGATGACATATCTCTATGGTCTACTGAAAATATTTTATTAGACTGAGGACAATGTATAAAATGTGACTGTTTATTAAAACATTTATGCTCTAAAGTGGCAGAGTGGAGATGGTTCCATAACAGAATGCAATATACAGTCATTAATGTTGCAGGGAAATATTAATTTCTGAAACAGCATCAGTGGGATTTGTGCTCCCAAGACAAAGGCATGAACTTACCCAATGGTGGGAATTGCTTTGGTGCATAGATCTGAAAAATTCACTGTTCTCTCCTACCTCTTGCAAAAACGTGGCAGGAGCTGTTCCTCTTTGTTTGTGGTTATCCAGTGTGTGTTTATTGGGTAATATGCCCAGTTGTGCTAAAAAAGATAATTTTTTTAGGCTCTGCTAAAAAAGATAATTTTTAGATTAGATGAAAAAGCCAGAAACCTGACTTAGCACAAAGGTATAGGGCAGGAAAAAGGTAATGTTGCCATCATTCCCTCTGGAGGTTGATTATCTCTGAGAGCACAGTTTAATGACTGTGGGACAGTTTTCTCCTTGGAGCCTTTTCAAAACAGTAACTCATTCCTTTTTATCAGGCTCCAGAAAAAGAGGGAGCTTGACATTATTGCTGTTAGAGAGATGTAGGCAAATGGGTTAAGGAACTTCTCCAGCGAGGCTGGTGTAAAACCTGACACAAAAATCCATAAATAAAGCACTTGATCTACTGGAGGCAACAGTTTTAGAGCACATGTTCAATCTGCTGGGCTTTTCTCCTTTAATGTGTGGGGATATTGCTTTATCTGGGTGGTAATGAGCACAGAGATAACTGCAGACATCCATGCAACTAAAACTGAACAAACTTATAGTTTTGGGGGATTTTTGTCCTCATATTCTGTAAAATAGTGTTAAATATATGAATTTTCTGAAGAGTAAGCCTGTAAAGGGATATATTTAATTTCCTTCCTGACATGCTAGCATGTTGATATAAGGAATATTCATTCAGATCACTATCTGTGATTTCAGATTGGCCTCAGCTCCTACTGGTGCTCTTTACAAAGGACTCTGAGGGCTCTGAATGGCTCTGCTATTACAGAGTTTATTTGTAACTTTTGGACTGGCTTATGGAAATTTATGTATTCATATAAATCAAATTTTTCTGCCTGCCTGATATCGGATTCTTTGGTTCTGGGTCTGAGAAGAATTTTGGTGGGGTGCCCAAGCACTGGAGGTGTGACCCTGTGGATATTTATTTTATATATATGTATATATACATATGCATATACATATACATACATATATATATATATATACACACACACACACACATATATATGTACACACATATACATATACATATATATATACACACATATATATATTTACATATTAAATATATATTAAATTATTATATTTATATATAGAATTAAAATATAGAAATAATTTATATATATAAATTTAATATATATATTTATAAATATTTGTATATATAAATTTAGATAGATAAATTTAAATAATTTATATATAAGTTTAAATAATTTATATATAAATATATTTTTATATAAATTAATTTTATACTAAAAATTAATTATAAATTAAATATATTCAACATATATTTATATAATATATTAAATTATTTTTAAATAAATTAAAATTATAAATTAAATTAATATATATTAATAAATATTTATATATTTTTTAAACATATATATATTATTTATTACTACTGTGGAGTCTGTTTCTGCTCTTGCCTTCTTAAATGCCAGAGTACTGGATCACGTAGGATCCACTGTAATTTCAGAATTTATCCTGAAGAAGTCACAAAATAGGGCTTTACTCCCTGCCTATCAGCTCTGTCAAGAGCAATAAAGTTTTCATCATTTCTTTGGGATGAAAGACTTATTAAAGTGTCTTATCACCAAAGCCAAGTTTTCCAGAGCCTTTACAGACATCCCAAAATTGCATGAGCAGGGGTGGTGGGAGAGGAAAGCTGTGGCTGCTGTAGTAGCACACGACAGCACCACAGAGCTTATTTTAATTTCTAAAAAAGTTACTCAATAAAGAATTTTAAGAGCTTCTCTTATTTTTTAATTTCAATACAAAAGCTCAAGTCAAATAAATGTATAAAAGCCACTTTTCCCACAAAGTTAATCTCATCCCATTGTAAATAGAGCTTATTTTTTAATTGGGGCAAATATCATTTTATGGCAACGAGTTTCTTGACTGGAATGTAAGGGGATTTCCATTTTGAGCTGTGCAAGGCACAAGCAGAGATTTAACAGAAAGAAATGGATGTGTTTGTGGAATGGGGCAGTTCACTAAGGAGTGAGATGAGGTTCCTGACATGGAACTGAGAGGAAAACTGGGATTAACATCTTGCAGGAGTCTGATTGTTCAAAAACACTCTGGGGTCCAGTGAACATCATTTCCTACTGGAAGCTCCTTTGAAGATATCACAGCCTGTCTGAAGCAGGAGATGAATGTGTTGGTAGTTTGCTTTTTTCTAATTTCCATATTTATTTTTACACCTGGGATTCCAAGGAAAAGGAGCAACCTCTTTTAGGCATTTGATAAGATTATTGAAAATAATAATTCCTAACTAGAAACTAATGTTATCAAATTGCTGATGCATTCAAGGGGAGGCAAGTAAATCTAATTAATTGTTTAAAGAACAACTTGAGTGTTGTGGGGGAACAGATTGACTGGAATTTCCAGTACAACAGTGGGAGCAAAGCAAATCCATGGGATGAAATGGTTGAGATTAATGAAACTATTCTGCTTTGGGGCAAAGCCTATTCAAAATTAAGACAGAAATATATCTATATCATCTTTAAACGCATTTGAAAATTTTAGTGTGACTTTTCCTGTAGGCAAAGAACAGTGGCCAGATAAAACTGATTATATTTTAAATAATATACAACTGATTAAATTTTAAATATTTATATGTATGTGTTGTTTCTGCTTGGTTTACATCGTTGGAATTATTCTTGATTTACATTGGGATAAGACTGAACTTTTACACCATTGGAATTATTCCTGATTTACATTGGGATAAGAATGAACTAAACTCATGTCTTGAAATAAGCAAATAAACATATATTTAAATTCTAAGAATATGTAAATAAAAAGATGGACAGGTTAAAGAAACCAGAACTGCCACAGTTATGGGGAAGAAAATTAGGAGCATTCAGTAGTTTCTCTTGAACACAACTGTGGAACTTAAAATCACTTTTTTTGTCATTGCATGTGTAATTATTAGTTTAAATTCCCAAGAATGCTGCTCCTTTGGGTTTGTCAGTGTAAATCTCATTGCATTTAGGGAACACAATTGGCTCCCCTGCCTTTGGGGGCTGCAGTTCCCTCCCAGGGGCTCCCAGCCCCTCGCTCAGGTGTGCTGGGAAGGGCTCACCTGGAGCCTCCCTTGTGTTGTGTTCAGAGGTGGAGAAAAGTTTCAGATCCAAATAAATCAGAAAACCATAAAAACAAAATCCAAATAAATCAGAGCTCTTCTGCAATCTTCCTTTTCCTGCTCTGCTTTCAATTAGTGACTTATTGTGAAAATAAATGATCACTATGAGAAGTATCACTCCTGAAAAAGTGATCAGAATGCTCAACTTTTGCTTTGTACCACGGGGGCTCAGTGAAGTACAGAACATTTATGGTTCCATCTGGAAAGAATCTGCAGTAATGAACTCATGTTGTTGTTTTGCCAATTTAACACTTCATGAAATGCTGAAGTGCCTCTTGCATGCTCAGAAAGGATTTCTGTTAGTGATTTTGTGAGGAGCAATTCAAACTGAATACAGTAATTTTGAACTGTTTGTTTAATAATATGAAGAGCAATAATAGCAATCATAAAATCATCTGCACTTGTATTTTAGCATGCAAAGAATCAGGATTGATGTAAGAATCACCATTGGCCCCACCAGGCTGATTTTTACCCCTGAATGTTTGGACTCTGCAGATCTCCACAGATTCAGGCTGCTCATATCAGCTGTGCATCTTGAGTTTCCCGTTTCCCAGGGCTGAATAAATCACAACAACAAAAAATAGAGCTGGAGAATATTCAGTTGAATTCTGAATTGAATTCACACAAACCAGGCTCGTGGACTTTCAGTTGACTTCAGGTTTGCTCTGAAAGTTGTTTTACCTGCATGAGAGCAGATAGGAAGTGAGAACTTAAGTGCTGGGAGTACTTGCTAGAAGTAGACTTCTTCACTTAAAGTGGAGCATTTTGATCAGAGTAACATCTCAAGAGTCAATGGAATAAAAAAGTGAGAGGAGAATCAAAATAAATGGCCTTAGATACATAAAAAACACACAGCACACTTTAGGAGTTCATGATCTTGCTGGTACACTTGGGACACAGTATTCCCAAAATGAATAAGTAATCTTCACTGTGTGTCCAGGACCTGAGCATATCCATGCAGAATGAACATGAAAATACAGAAGATCCATCAGTATTCTAATAAATTATGGAAAAATAAATTTAGAAGCAACTCCTTTTTTGGGAGTACAAATCCCACTTGGCAATTCTCATATCTATTTGCTTCTAAACAAAGAGCAAATAATATTTATTTTTGTTTTGTTTGGTTGGGGTTTTTGGGGTGTTTTTGCTGTGTAAGTATATTTTAACTCTCTGGTCATGTGGCTGGTGAGGTGACATAGCACAAATCCACGTGCTGTGTGGATGGTTAGTTTGTATGTTCTATTTGGACTTAAATAAGGACACACCAGATGTTCCTTCAGGTTTGAATTGTCTTCTTGTGGCTGAGATTTCAGGTTCCATGGCAGGCAGGTTATTGCTAATCACAGCAATTCTGAAGGCTCGCTGAATTAATAATAAATAGTGATGTTATCTGTGATGGTAATAGTAAGGACAGAATGATTTAAAAGAAAATCTAAAGCTTTTCAGACCTTGGTGTTTTCAAAGTCTCTGGGGACATCTTTTGGACAATGTTCTCCTGGGGACTGTGACTCCTTGGCTTCACTGGGCTGAGCAGGAAATGTCCTGCCAGAGGAGGAATGGGGCTGGAAGTGCAGCAGGGGGGCCTGGCATGCATTTGACAGCACTGGAACTCAGTCTGCAGTCCCAGATTGGCGCCATCTGGATTGCACCACTCGAAATGGGATCCTGTGTGTACATGCAATTAGTTTATGTCAGGAGCTGTGGGGATTAGATGAAATTATGGAGCGGTAAACACTGCCTTGGAACCAGGCTGATTTTGTAAACTCCACTTGAAAGCCACTCTAATTCTGGCAACTGCCCCAGGACTGCTGGGCCTGGAGGAGAAAGTGGCACTGTCACACTCACAGCACATCATCCCTTCTGCTGGAATGCAAATTGTTCTGGGAAGGTGATTTTCTTTAAAACTGGAGAAATCCAGGCTGGGAAATCAGAAACTGAATACAAACTGATGTCAAGGAGTAGTGGGAATGATGACCAGTAAACCTAAAGTGGTCACAAGAGAGGGAACAAAGGCTGGAAATGTTGGAGAATAAACAAATCTTTAGAACTGATTTCTTTATTAGTGTGAGAATTCCTGGCAGAGATGTGCAGCCAGAGGAATTTTTAGCTAATGTCTGCTTCCTTCTCTTCAGGGAATTAGCCTGAAATCCAGCGTATGGATGAACATGGGGGCTTTTCTAATTATATTGACAATTATCCAATGTCTGTTTTCATGTAATAAAAATCAGTCTGGAGTAAACTCAGAGGCTGAGTTGCTCTTCCCAAAGGAGAACAGGTGAAACTCTGAGATGATGTCAGTACTGAATCAACTGATGTTGACATTAAATCTCTCTCAGTGCTGAAATGACTCACAATGCACATCCAAATTGAAATCTCCTATGAAATTGTTCTGCTTACCTCTGGGGCTCGCAGGACTGCTCCCTGTGTTCTTGCCAATCTGTCAGCAGCTCAACATCTTTATTATGCATGCTGGGCTTTGTTTTAAATGGAAAATAGAAGGGGAAAAACCGCTGCTCTTTCATGCAGGTAAGATTCCCTCAGTGAATAAACCCCCAGTCATTTTGCTCCTGGTCGCTCAGAGAAACAGAGTGTCTGCCTGTAAAAATAGTCTGAAAATATTTAATTTGGGCATCTAGGAAATGAACACACAGAGGTGCACACAAACACATACAGACAGAGGAGTTTTCAAAGAATTATGGGCAAAAAACAAAAGCAAATCTTTGGACATCAAATACTGTAAATACAGATTTTTTTCAAGAGGCTGAGGACTTTAATGGGTGTTTGGTTTTCTTTGTTATGATGGCTCTGATACTTGGAGAAGAATGAGTATTTAAGAGAAATTTAAGAGACTATTTCTAAGTAATAATTCAAGTTTTTCTGTGCTAGATTTTTGATAAAAGTTTATGCCTCTGAATAAGCAGTAAATGCTTTTTATTGTAAAATGCATCTTATGAAGTTTCAAAATTATTTCCTTTAATTTCTTCACAAGTAGTGAACTAAAGAGGTAAAAATAAGCTCAAATTAAAGAAACGAAGGGAGGGCTCAGTTCAAAAATTACCATAATATATTTCAAATAATATAACCTCCCCAACTTAGAAGCCATGTTACTGAAATGTTCCACATCACAAATGTATGGAACCTTCATTCCATAGAAAAATCTTTCCTAAATTGTATCAGTGTGATCAACATGTGCCAGTTGATATCCAAATATATCAAAAAGTGTGGGGAAAAAAGTAAAACAACAAAAAAACCTTACTAAAATAATGTTATTTCCATAATTATTTTCCTGTGATTTGGCTAGAATGCTCTCATTCATTTTCACAAGGTGTGCAGAGCTCAGAGTACCTGTACACCACTCCATATTTTCACTGCTGTCATAATGAAAAATTGTATTTACTGCCAGAAGTGACATTTTTTGCCTTCTGACAAATTCATGGAAATCTCCTTTTTTACTTGCAAATATTTGCAAAGTAAGAATTGATACCTTTGCACAGATCTGCCTTGTGAGGTACAGTGACACCTAGAAGTTCTTTGATCATTTTGCACAGTTTGTCACCCTGCAGGCTGTTTAAATATACTTGGGCATGTTGATAGACTCATAAAACTGGCTGGGAGGGCTGCCTGGGGAGCAGAATTCATTATTCTGGGACGGGATGTAAGAGTTAGAACAAAAGACTGGAAGTTAATAACAAGAATTTGCAAGTTTTACAAGAAAATTTAAACCCAGGTGACGCCGCAGTCAAACCCGAGCGCTCGGCTGTCTTTAATGCCATTAAACAAATCCTGCTGTAAATGAAGTGTGGAACCTGAGGTGAGGTGGAGTTTCCTGCTCTCAGCGCTCCACTTGCATAATGCACAGCCGAGCCTGGGTGCTGATGGAAAGATTTCTGCAGGGATTTCTGAGCAGCTCTCCCAGCAAACCACAGGGTCAGGGCATGGTGAGGGATTCGCTCAGTGCTGAGAGTGAATCCACCTCCATCACCTCTAAAGAGCTTTTTGGAACATTTCCGTGTGCTGGGGGAGGCTTGAAGGCACAGAGAGCCCCTGGCAAAAGGGACCTGCTGGGATCCACTCTGGAGCAGGAGCACAGCTCTGCACTGCTGACAGGTGGGACTGCTTTGTGCTGCACAACATATGGGGGAAACATCTGTGCCTTGACCTTCACAAATACAAAGTCTCCAGATGTGGCAATGTGCAATTTCTAAACCTTTTCAAGCTGTAGGAATTGTATTCTCTCCACATAGAAAATATACATAATATGGTGTTCTGTAGTAATTTGTATTTTCTGTCAGGCTGGGTGTATAAATACATAAATATGGAAAGTATTTGCTCTAAAAGATGCCTGCGGTGCTTTCTCAAACTTGTATTTATCAGCGTTTAGGAGAGGAATAATTAACCAGACAGATTACTTAGCTGTAGTTACATCCTTCACTGAAGAGCTCCAGGTCTTCAGCTCCAAACTGTAAAATTAACTACCAGGCAGTTAAAAATATGTACCTAGCCCACTATTTCATATTTAATGGAAATTCATCAGAAATCCATCAGTCAAAACAGACGTGCAGAAGAAGAAATATTATTCTGTCACTTTCTAGTTCCTTCTCAGGCTGTGCAGCACCAGCTGCAGCTCTGAAATAGCTGCCTGGCTCTGGCATTTGGTGTAACTAAGCTGGTTTGTGCCCCCTGAGAACCTGGACCACACTCATTAGTGGAATTTGCTTTGCTTTGTTTTACCTCTGGTTATACTCTGATATATAGAACTTGAACAATTAGCCCAGGAGAAGTGTTAGGCGATGTGAAACGTCTCCTCACTTGAGGAAAATGGGGTTTTTGTTGCCACCATAAATTTAGTTCACGTTTCATTTTCCTCTTGGCATGTTCAGAAGGCACCTTTCTCTTTCCCCCAGCAGAGATTGCTCCCCATTGTGGGAAGTGCCCGACTCTGAGCACGCCCTGCCAGGCTGAAGGTTCCTTCTGCAGGGAAAATGTCTCATCTGAAAATGATCGCTCGCTCTCATTTATAAAAATGTGTCAACATGACTAATTGTCAGATGAGTGCTGAAGCTTATTATGTGCAGCACAGCGCTGAATGTCTTCCCTGAATACAGCAACATATTTCAGCTGTGGCAGTAACATCTCAAACCCTTTCTCACAGCAGGTCAGGAAAATAAATGCGATGCTGCTTCAGAATAAATGGCACAAATGGTTCTAAAACACATGACAACTGGCAAATTGATGTTTATTCTGTTTAAGGGCTGAGTCATATTTTAAATATGTATTTCACAGTGGTCGTTTTTGATAGAAATCTTTTCCATTTGTATGCAATTTTGCTGGAACCTTTCTGTAACACTTCTCACTTGTTTTTCCCTGTATTTTCTGAGCCTCTTAGGATGAAAGACAACACAATTCTTGAGGGAGAACTGAAATGCAGCTGTTTCTACTGCGCTAGCATTGCAGTTAAGCTACTAATGAATACATATTCCCCAAGAGATGTGTATCCCAGAGCCACTTCCCTGGTGTGTTAAGAAGAAAGGGAAAATTAGAAAAGAAAAGTTCACCCTGCCACAAAAACAAAACAAAGAAGTTCAGCTTCCCGTTCCTTTGGAAATAAATCTAAGCAAAAATAATGGTGTCTCAGTGGGAAGGCTGTCAGCAGGGATCAAAGAGCTGGGGGAATGGACTCCAGTCTGCCTCCACTTTTCCTTTCACCCTCTCAGTTTTGGAAAGTGTCTCTTCCTACCTTCAGCACTCATTGGCTTCAGCAGAATTTGGAGTTTCCCCAAAATATTTAAAAATAAGTGTTCTTTTGGGTTTTTGCATGGTTTTCCCATAGGTGGCAAGTTAAGAATCTGATCAAAAAATACAATTAGTATTGTATTTTTCCAAATCTTCTTCTAGTAATTTTTCCAAATCTTCTTTTTTATTTCCCATATAATACAATTTTTTTTTCTTTTAATCACATCCAAACTACTTTCAATCCCATTAACATTCTAAAGCTTTCTCCTCAGCATTCCCATTTCTTTACAGCCTTCCAAATGAGGCCTGTCACTCATGTGTCCCTTGTTGCTCTGCAGATGAGATCATCCTGCATGCAGAGATTGATGCTCCCTGCACAGTCAATTTTATGGCACCCTTAGGACTCTCTAAACTTGTGTGACCTTACCGGGAGCCGTGAGGAGAAAAGTTAAAACAAGTCCAAGCCACTCTTGCTGTGGTCTGTAGGGCAGGGAGGTCAGAGCCTGGCACTTCCAAAGGTGTGGGAGGGCAAAAGTGGATGAAGGAAGTTGGGATAGGTCATGGAAAATGGTGGAGCATTGGCTCCCGTTTGAGGTGGGAGCTCAGGGACTTTTGGGACAGGACCATTCTGATAGAATCCTGTTTTCTCTAAAGATGACGGCCCTTGGAATCCAAAGCATTTCACACTAATGCCTTTTCTTTCTAAGAGAAAAGGTCCTCAATATCTTTATTTTCTCAGTATCACCCAACACTGTCAAGGAGCTTTTATCAAAACGTTACTCTTATAAATGATTTTGGCTTCTGGAAGGAAAAACTATGATATTTACACATCAGGGCTATTAAAATATAACTCTGAGATGTCAAACCCAAGCTTCCTTTCCATGGAGTTTTCAAAATCTGTCACCAATGCCCTCTAAAGAAATCCAGTTCCCCAAAAGTTCTGGGATGATATTTCTAATAGCAAGCTATTGTCAAAAAGCAACTGAACAATTGTACAAATTCATTGCCTGCTGTAATATATCATCTGGAGGGACTATCAGGGAACTGAGGCTCAAGAATTCCTCAGTATCTTGCTGAACTAAGCCCACTTTGCTCTGCCACCTGCATGGCTTGATCAGGTCCCAGGTTGCCATTTCCTTGCCTCACCAGCTTTCCATCTGCTTCTGCTCTCATCTGAAAACCATCTCCTCATTCCATACCCAGGTTTTCTCCTTGTGCTAGTGCTTGCTTTTTGGTTTCACCTTTTAAATTCTATTTTTATTCAACTATGTAAACAAACCAAGTATTTGGCTAAAAGGACAAAAAAATGAGTACTTTGTTTTTTAGTGCAGAGCACAGCATGATCCATTTAATAATTCCTGCCAGGCAGAATAGTTTATTACTCTAAAACTCAAAACTTTTGCTATAAACTTTTAAAACTGCATAATTGAACTTTACCTCATTTCATTAGGTTGGAAATCAGTCTGTCAATCTTGAAACATCTGTGTTCCTTAATTTTTAAATATTTAGGAGTTGATTTGAGACAGATTAATATACCAGAAAACCAAAATGTGTGTTGAAATCCAGATTATAAAGGATGAAATGTCCCAACAAATCCTCACATACCTTCACATGCATAGGAAAATCATTGATACCATAAAGGTAAGCAGGAATCTCAGCTGTGTGCCTGCTGCATGAATTATTTCCTTTTTATGAACCTCCACACTTTTAATAATGAATGTGTCTGTTGATTAGAAATACATAACTCTGCAAAGAAAGATTCCCTCTCTGTCCCTTCCCAAGGAATAATGAGTGAATTCATGCTGGACATCATCTCATAATCACAGCAAGACTAAAAGGTTTAAATTGTCCTGCCTGCTCCTTTAGGACCCAAAATTGTGGTGCAATATTGGAAGAAAGATGTTCTTCAGCAGGTGCATGATTTTCCTTACTCACCAGACCATTGACTTGCTCTCCATAAGTTCAATTTTTCTTCAGAGACCTCCAAAGCCCTGAACACATTAAAGGCCTCAGCAGAGAACACCTCAAAGTCTATTAAATTTAACAATAACAAGTCCCCAGATGAGAGCAATTAAGCTGCGAAGATTTGCAGACAGTTCCTGTGGATGCCTTTTCCTCTTTGCAGAGAGAAAGCACTCGAGCAGCAGAGTGAAAATGAAAATAAAAGGCACAAGGTTTGCTCTAAACACCCCACATCACAAATCTGTGTAGGGCACTGCTCATCTCACCTGGCACAATTTCTGCCAAGTTTTTTGAGGGTTTTATGATGCATTTTGTGCTTACTCAGGTCTCTGAGATGTGTGCATTGAGATGAGTGTGGCACATGTAGGAATTTAAGGATTATCTACCCCTGATCTTTGCTGGAATCTGCAGGCACAGGAGAAAGGAATAAAGCAGAGATGCTGCCAAAATTCTGCTTTCAGGCTGAGATTTTTTTCAAAACTGTTAAATTTTCCAAAGTTTTTGGTGAGAAAACTGGCTCAGAGTATTTTTCAAAATTTGGTTCATCTCGCTTGCTCATGGTTCTCTTAAAAATAAAAATCCTCTTCGTGAAAAAAATAGTTTTCATAATTATTATTTTATATGAGCTAACGTGGTTTTATGGTTATGCATATGTAATGGAAAGTGGTTATTCTTGACTCTTGTTAGAGAGCTAGAATTAATTTCCCCACTCTCCCAGTTTCTATAGCAACTTCAGTGGAAATTGCCTATTTGGATATTTTTATTCTGAAATAACTAAAATTTTCAATGTCACTTCAGTTGCTTCCAGAGTGATGCATGTTAGAAGAAGGAATTCAAATCAGAGAGCAACATCTCACCTGAATTATATATTGATATACCAACGGCATTTTCCACTTGTGACCTGCCTCTGGAGTATTTTAAAATTTTATTTTGTAATTTTATAATTTTATTTATAATTTTATTTTCTAAAATTCTCCTCTGGAATATTTTACTGAGGTAAAGTTCCACAGGTACAGCAAAGCTGTGGCTGGAGAGAGGACAGGCAAGGGAAAGTCACTTGGACCTTTTCTCATTTTGGAAAAACCCTCTCAGATTTGTGTCAGAATGGTTTATATAAAAATCATGCACATTACACAATAGTTGGAATTTTATCTCAAGGTAGATGAAACAAAGGCAAAGACATGTTTCTGGCCCACTACTCTTTTTCCTCAGAGAAAATCTAATATATTGTATTTTTGAAATTATTATTTATTTTTATATCTCATCATTCAGATGAGATATCTCAGCAGAGCCATGGAAGAGCCAACATCCCTCCCCTGTAAGAGAGGAGAAAAGTGGAGCTGCAGTTTTCATATAGAGGAAGATGTTTGGGAGTGTCTGAGCTCTGGAAATTTGGACACCAGCACGGCTTAAATTATTCCTTTACTAAAGATGTAAATCTGAGCTGAAAAGTGGATGTTCCAGTATTATCCATGTAATCCAGTGTTTTCTGGGAAGAGTCCCAGTGCTCAGGAAGCTGATCCTGTCTCTTAATCCATTGAATGGATCAGCTTTTTCTTGGACTGTAATGGGAAATAATTGTGATTTCCAGTTTATTGTTTTGGTTAGGTGAACTTTTTATCACCTATTCAACTCCCTTATCAATAGAATTGTACACTCTGCTCCAGGTTAAGAGATGAGCAATTTTCCCTAAAATAATCGGAAGCAACTTCCTGATGTCCTGTTTTGTTCAGTCAGTTTGGAAATGTGGATTTTGTTTTCCTCAATGTCAGCGGATGAATCTCCTCTGACTGAGTTCATTAGATGGTATAGTTGAAATGCTATTTAAGCACCAAATCCCAGAGATAAAATGATGATGTTTTTGGTAATAAGGAGGATGGAAAGGAATTCAAAAAGGCAGCTGTTCTCATACATTACAAAGAATCAATATTTAAATCAAAGCAGATGATCTGAGTTCATTCAACTCAGAACCACATGTTAGCAGGAGTTATTTTGAGGATCAATGCTGCAAAATAAAAATGGTGCTTGAAACCAAAAAAAGAAAATAAATCCACAGGTGCTCTTTATGCTTTTAATCTTATTCATGATTTCTTGTTGTGTTGTTCTAGAAGTTTAAATTATTGTGAAAGATCCATTTCCTTTAAAACTTCAGTATTATTTTGAAAGGAAGTTAAATTCTGTCATTTCAGAGTGCTGAAGAGTAAGAGGAAGAAAACGGCCTTTGGGAGAAAAGTGATGTCAACTGAAATTAGATTTTCAGTTTGCTTTTCTTCCTAAATTTTCTTTTAATGCTTTTTTCTTTTTTTTTAATTAGCAAATGTCTCATTAGCTCATTAGTGGATTGTTTCACGTCTGAGCATTTGTAAGGAAAACAAAGGAGATAAAAGGGGCAGAAAGTGATATTCTTCTCCTTAAATAATTCATAGTTAGGGTTCTCAGCAAACAAGAGAACAAACTTTGTTACCTAAAATATAATAAAATCAGCTTCTTGTGTTCCCTCTTTCCAGAGAGTTTTTTAGTCAGAAAGATAAATTCAGTGAGAGGCATCTGGTGCCTTGCTTTGTGTAAAATAAAGAATGAGGCAGTGAGAAGGGGGGGTTGAGATTGATGTGGGAAGGTTCTGTAACCCAATTTCTGTAAGAATCCCTCAGGTTATGTAACCTGGAACCTTGGATGGGAAAAGGGAGCTGAGCTCCCTCTGCCCACCCAGCAGAACTCAGTGTTTGCTAAATTCTGTAAATACTCACTTAGCTCTTTGGGTGGTTCCTAAATCATGAAAAATTCTGACACATGGAGTGCCTGGAAAAACAACAGCAAAACAAAGCAAGGTTCTAGAAGAATTTCTTCAGGATCTACTCTTGAAACCTCATTTTCTTGATAGCTCATTTCCATCTAACATTTCATTTAGAAGAAGAAAATAGAGCAGACCTGATTAACAGTGGTGACCAAATTAC
This sequence comes from Arremon aurantiirostris, assembly GCA_035583995.1. NCBI lineage: Eukaryota > Metazoa > Chordata > Aves > Passeriformes > Passerellidae > Arremon > Arremon aurantiirostris. Next base: position 2,843,573 of record JAXCLO010000242.1, on the reverse strand, counting down.
CCTTTAATCTAAACCTAAACCTTTATAGAAAGAACAATTTCTATTTAAAAGGACAAAAGATTGTTTTCAGTTTGTAAATAGGCAATATCAGGCTAATGGAGAAGACACTCTTAACTTTTCATGCCAAAAGCTGAGGCCAATTGTCACAGCTCAGCCCTGAGAACAGGTTGGAGCTGATGGCCACAGAAACCTTTTCCAACCTCATTTTTCTGTGATTCTGTGACCAAGCCCCTGCCTGCCCAGACAGGGTGGCTGCACCTGAACGGCCTTTGGGGAGTCTTCACTGGAAAACTCCAACTCCTTGAGAGTTATTTGGGATAATGCAATTTGCCTCAGGCCAGAAGCACTCCCTGGTTATTTTAACAACACACAGGACCATGTTTTATTGTCTGGTGTCATTAAGAGGGACAAATGTAGCCACAAGTAGCATGTGGGAAAAAATTCCACTGCCAAGGCACCACATAAACATAACAGCCACTACTAATGAACAATTAGGGTCGTGTTTTTCATGGCTGATGACAGTAGATGTTGTAAAGTGCTTTGAAACCTAATGATAATAAGCTGTGTAGAGCTGTGTGATGTTAATTGAGGAAGTAAAAATGGATTAGAGATCAGCATTGCTGTGCCTTCGTGGCACAAGTTTCTCTGTAGATGGGTTCTTTGTTAACTGCTTTTGCTCAGATCCCTCAGGATACTTTATCATTCAGCTTACAAACATTGTTCCAAATGTGCTCTTTTTTTCCTAATGAGTGGAATAGCTCGGAAGCGAAAGCTTTGAACTGACAGTTGAATCTTCACATCACTGAGAACCTCATTATTAGTTTGCAGTAGCTTCTGTGAAATTGCATCTTGATTGCACGAGTCACCAAAGCACATTTCCAACCCTGGAAATATGAAGCTAATTCTAAAGATCGACCTCAAATTTTAGAAGAACCATGGGACAAATAAGGTTCCAGAAGAAAGTTTTTTTCAGCCATTGAGGCTTCACACGTGGTGATGCTAAAATTAAAATGGGAATAATTCAGCTGGAATAAACGGAAGGATTTATCAATGCTCGCTGAGCTATTCTTACCCAGCATCTGTATAATTATAGAATGTGTATGTACAGAAAGGGGAGAAAAGGCACTGATCCACCCTGTAGCCGTAATTAGGACAGATTTGCTCCTGCACCAGAGCTGTGTCTGTCCACCAAAGTCATTGGCCTGGCAATCACAGGAAAATATCTCTGAACAACACGGATTAAGGGAAGTTCCTGTGAGCAAACAGGGAGCTTTCTGACTCAGACTGCAGCATTAACACATAATTACTGATAACAGATAATCCCAGACCATTCAGATCCCATGGTTTTGATGGAGCACAGTGGATGGCTCAGAATGCAAATGGTCATTGTCCTTGAGGCTGCCATGAAACACTTCCCTTTGGAGCCAGGCCGAGCTTTCATGTGTGTTTCAAAGTGGAACCCGTGGCACAGTTTGCTCTGGGCCCTTTCTCTGTGCCACACTTTGTTCTGCACCCTTTTCCTAAGGCACACTTTGCTCTGGATCCCTTTCCCTGTAGCACACTTTGTTCTGGATGCTTTCCCTGTGCCACACTTTGTTCTGGATCCTTTCCCTGTAGCACTTTTTGTTCTGGATCCTTTCCCTGTAGCACACTTTGCTCTGGATCCCTTTCCCTGGTGTACATTTTGTTCCTGAACCCTTTCCCTGTGGCACATTTTGTTCTGGATCCTTTTCCTGTAGAACACTTTGTTCTGGATTTATTCCCTGTAGCACAATTTTTTCTGGATCCCTTTCCCTGTAGTGCACTTTATTCTGGATCCCTTTTTCTGTGGCACACTTTGTTCTGGACCCTTCCTGTATGGCACACTTTGTTCTGGATCCCTTTTTCTGTGGCACATTTTGTTCTAGACACCTTCCCTTTGTCACAGAGCATCCTCTAATCCAGATTTGAGTATCAGTGAGCCAGCTGCTCATCTCTGCTTGTGATCCTCAACCACTACTTGTGACCTGTGGAGGTTTATGGGTTCCTGAATGGAGCCACTATTGAGAAATTAAAAACACAGCAGTGTTATTTTTTTAGTACTTTGTGTTATTTTGTCTCCAAAGACTTCTTCCAGCCATTCAGGTTGGGAATAATGTTTAGTACAGGGCAGCATCAATGTGTTTGATAATGTTTGGAAATAATGTTTGGTACAGATTAACATCTCTCCTGTTTTCATGCATCCCCTCTAACTCTGAGTGGTCTGTGCACAGATTTCCACAGGAAAAAGAGACAGGATTGATTTGTCTGAGTGAAATTAACTGCTACAAATGGACACTAACAAAAAAAGTTAATTTGCTTTAAAAGAACAACAGAGCTGCTTGCAAATCCTTTTGGTTTTTCATGCTAAATGAGCCAGGTATTGCAGTTCACATAAAAAGGGGTTTTGGTTTTTAATCTTGCAATGAGGGAAAGACTGAGATCAAATAAAAGGCTCTCTTGGGCAAAAGACAACAGCAGAAAAGATTCTTGACAGGACTTGTACATATGTAAGGCCCTGCTCATTTTGAAATCTCTGATAGAGGTTGAAGCCCATAATATTCATCTTGTGGTCATTTAAAGAGACTCCATTTAAGTGATAAGGGGCTTTCTGATGATCCTCTGGAAAATTAAAAATAACAGATCCAATATATAAAATTTTATTAGTACTTTTCAATTACCTTTCAGTTTCCTTTCATTAATCATGCATCTCCATGAACAAGATGATAAATTATAAGTGAATACTCAAATATAATAATTTTAAAAGTGATTTTTAATAAGAACTCATGGCTGACATGAAATACCCTGCAGGAAAATATAAAGAGCAGTTTTGATAATTCCTCAGGTTTGTTTTCTCAAAAGTCTCATTGCTTTGCATCAATGACACAAGAATTATATGTCTGATTCTGTTCTTGCCTTTTTGCAAGGATATATCTATTGCATTTTCTGGAGGAATTACAGCTGATATATAGATCATGCTTATATTTCTGCATAATTATTTACTTATAGATAGGCTCAGTGAGTGGTTCAAAATTTGAAATAGGAGATACCAGTTCCGTATGTTCCCCTCCTACTTAAAGCATTCAGCAGGGAAATAATTACTCCTGTTAATTGCTGGGTTTGGTAGATAATGAATGATTTGGCCAACAGAGTTTCCCTACCAATTCTGGACTTTTGGCAAAAGCAGGAGTTAAAGACATATAAAGGAAAATTCAAAGTAATAATGTAATATAAAGTATTATAACAAAGACTTCATATGATAAATCACATAAATTTTTTCTTATCCACTCCGATCTTTGTTTCCTTCTCATCTGTCCTCTGACACACACTGACACATTCAAACAGTTTTAATGACTAAAGATCTTCCAGATTTAAATAATTCTGAGAGACAAAGCTTGAGTAGAAAAACCTAAGAAATAGGAAGTTGAAACTGGAAGGGAAAAGTGCAGCTTGAGAGATCTTTGGAGAAGGGAATCTCTTCCCCTCCATCTCTCTTTTAGGTCATTCAGCCATTGATTAAAATGCAATTTCTCTCCTAAAACCTAAAAAAATATTTTATGGATTTCTAAGATGTTAATGTGGCATTGAGGGGTTTTTAGACATGATTAAGCACCTCAAATTTGATCACATTTATTAGTTTTCAAAGCGTCATTTTACTTTGAAAAAATAAACTGAACTAAAACACAGCCTAGAGAAGTCAGTGAAATACATCCTGTTTACCTGATGTAAAGTAAACCACCCATTGTTTTATCTACAGTAAAAATCAAATATGTCAGATTCTAGAATATAATGCTGTAATTAGTAAATAAAACAAATATTAACCAGGCACCAGGTAAATTTCATTCTAAATTTCAGAGAAGGAATAAGAAATTCTTGCTGATTGATATCATACTCTGAAATACATCAGGCTTTATTCTTTTCTATATATTTTGATTAAAATGTTCCTGATATTTGAAAGTAGTAGCTTCATTAAAGAGAGGAGCATTGACAAGTTAAAGGCAAATAGGATTCCATGTCAATTATCTAAAAAAAAAAAAAATTAAAACTCTGGCAAAGCTGTTTTTCAGATATGTTGCACTTAACAAAATCTTGTCATTTTCATAACACTGAATAAAATAAATTATTTATTAGGCAAGTTCAATATAGTTTAATAAAAACATTAATTTTCAGTCTTTTTCTAGAAAGTTCCGTAACTCCCTTAAATCACAAAAGTAACAGGGAAGGCTTTAAGCAGATTCTGGGTTGGAAAGGCCACAATTTGCTGTTGTCTGTAAGGATAGTTTTCTTCCAAGTGCTTTGAAATATATTCATTATGCACTCATCACTTAGAAAAGAAGAGGAAAACCAGCCTGGAAGGTTTTATTGTGGTCAAAAAAACCCCCAAAAAATACAGGGTTCAAATCCTACAGCACTTTCTGAGAGCTATAAAATGTTCCTCACGTGTCACCAGGTACCAGAGAAGCTTTGCAGGAGCTGCTCTGTCTTTGGTTGATTAATTCCCCTCTGCTTTTGTTAGAATTGACCCTGCCCCTTGTTTATCATCTCCTTACATTTCCTAAGTGATTTGTCCTTTGCAAATGCTTACTTACCAACAAAATAAAAATCCGAGTTCAGCAGTCAAGGATAATCAGGGGGAGAGAAAGGATAAAAGAATCAGTTGGAAGTTGATCTGATGCTTTGGTTTGTAAAATAAAATCATGGGGTGATGGGACTTAAAGGGTTTGGAATGGGGGTGGTAAACTTGTCACAGTATAGAATTAAATAAGAAATATACTCAAAAGGAATTTCAACCCCAAATATTCCTAGATAGGGGTGTTTTATTCAAAAAATGATTTAGGAGGAATGGTCTTTCCTGGGTAATGGATCATTGGGAATGACAATAACTGGATGAGCTGTTGTGGAAGAAATATGTAACAGCACAAACCAGATATGATTAAAGAAATATTTGATGGAACCAGTTTCTTTGGTTTTGCCAAAATCACACTTTGATGAAATGCTGAACAAAGACATTTTGAGTTGGGAAAGAAGATTTGCATTTAGAGAGAAGTATGGGTGCATTGAGAACAACAATTTTGGTTTTGTTTTTATTTTAATTGTATCTATATCTATATATCTATATATCTATATATCTATATATCTATATATCTATATATCTATATATCTATATATTTATATATCTATATCTACATATCTATATATCTGTATATCTGTCTATCTATCTATCTATCTATATCTATATAATCTAAATATATATATCTATATAATCTATATCTATATAATCTATATATATATCTATATAATCTAGATATGTTTTGTTGGGTTTTTTTTTTTTTTTTTTTTTTTTTTTTTCACAAAGATGCATCACTTTCAAGTAATTGCCAACCTGTACATGCTGGGAAAGCAGAGAGCAGGCAGAAGCAGGGGAAGCAGTGTCCAGGAGCATTTAAAGGCAGTGTATATCTTCATTAAGCACACTCCATAAATCTCAGGTGCCAGGCCCCACAATGCCTGTGCAGGCTGCATTAATCGGGGTGACAGATAACACAGTGCCCTCAGCAGGGTCTAAATGCCACTTGCATTTCTCCTGCCTGACTTTTGGGTAGAGCCATGCAAAGGACCAGGGCTCTGTCTGGGCAAGGATGAGCTCCCAGCATTTGTCTTCATGCCAGGTAGGACAAACTCACTAATTCAAATATTCCCTGAGTGAAAGGCTGAAGTTTCAGGTGAGCAAGTGAAAATCTTTGATTAAAAGATGGCAGCAGCAGTAATTTTGATAACGTTTTATCTTCTCTTTGATTGTGCTATATAATCTAATAAATTAAACTAAAACAAGCTTATGATAAAATAAAGCAGGACTTTTTCATTCCACAGCAGTCGAAGGAGTTTCTTGACCTTTTCTGAGCTTTTTGACCTTTTCCCTTCAGTTTATCCCCTAAATAGTATTGATAACCACATCATTAAATGTTTTAACCTCAGCAGTTATTGAGCACTTCTAGAAAAGTGATTTGAATGAAAAGATTCCCACTTTGTCAAGGCCAGAAGGTTCAGAGTTCTGTAAGTTTTGGGTTTTTTTAAGGAAAATGGGAATTTCATAATGAATCCTTATTGGACAGTAGGAATTCCAGCGGACTTCCCTCCCTAAACAAGATCATCCTTTTCTTCTTACCCCGTTAATTTAACTCTGGGTGCTTGGGCACTCAGTAAATAAATGGGAGCCTGCTGCTACTTGTTTCTTCATTAAAAGAAAATAACACAAAACATTAAAATATTATGGGACAAATTCAGTTACACACTCTGGTGTTAAAAAAACAGAACTTCTTTTCAGGGGCTGGCCAATTCTGAAAGGAGGTTAATCAAGCAGTGTATGAAATTTGTTTTATGAAATTAGGTATAATTAATGATTGCTAATGCATTTTCAATATGGAGAGCTCAGAAGGAATAGTTGTGTAACTTAGTGCTTTTTTAATAATAATTTAAGGGGGAAAAACCCCAAGCCACATTGATCTGAAAAGCTTTTAGACCAATCTAAGGGAAAAAGGAGTTTGTGCTTGGATTTTGGAAAAGGCACATGGCTGGATGTTAAAAATGTTTATACCAACTAGTCAGTGTCTTTATTTAATCACTTTGTGCAGTTAGAAAAGATAAAAGTAGTGACAAGAAGTATTTTAATTACTCTTTAAGAAGCCTTATAAAATAAGTCTTCCCACTGCTGTTGAGCCAAAGAGGAAGCCCTTTAATCCAAAGTGCACAAAGCAGTTTGAAGTCCCATTTTTTTAGGCTGTATTGTTCCACACATTTCCATAAAACTGAATTAAATGTAATTAAAAATCTTGCAGCAGTTTGAGTAAACAAGCATTTTTCTTGGCTTCACTTTGATTCAGGGCTCTGCTGAGGAGAGATGTCCTTTCCTTGAGATAAGATCCAGGGTGGAAATGCAGAATGTGAAATTCTGAAGGTCAGCTTTGAATCACACGAACTTGAGCTTAAAAAGGCAGCCCCAGTTCTAACACACTGATTTGTATTAATTCTGCTTTTTAAAATGCACGAATCCCGTGTGTTAGAAGCAGAAGGTCAGACAGGGAATGCTTTTGTTTCCCATGGTTGTATCTTTCAATTTTTATGGTGTCTGGACCAATAGGTCACTCTGCTGGGAGCCAGGGATCAGAGGGAAGGCACAAAGTGACACCTCAGGGAGTGTTTACTTGGTTCTCCCATTTTATTTTTGTTGCACAGCATGGGATGTTCTTCTTGTCTGAAAAAATGTTTGTGTATATATTTATAGGGCTGTACGTTTATGTGGGTTCATATAATAGAGGTTTATATGAGTGCATATATATATTATATTATATTATATTATATTATATTATATTATATTATATTAATCATATCATATCATATATTTAGAGGGCATTGCAGTGCATTTTGCTTTAGCCAGTGGGTGACAATTTTCTGCCTGTCTTTTCTGTCTTTGGAATATTCTTGGCCTGAAGTTCTCACTGTTTAGCAGGGGGCAAAATGCTGTTGTGAGGGAATAGGGAATGTTCTTTTTTTGGGTTTTTTTTGTATGCCTACAGTTTTCATTACAGCTCAAAAGCCCTCAACTCGAGCAACAGTTGCATTGTAGAGTCAGGCTCACAGAAGAGGAATTCTGTTTGGTTCCAGGCTGGTGGCTTGCTAGAAGAGCAGAAGGATGGTGGGTGCAGTGTTGACTCTGACTCAGACCCTCAGAATCAGCCTGGGCTGTGGCCAAAGCTGCTCTGGACTGTGAACCATGGAAGCATTTCCACAAATATTTAGGAACTGCCTTTTCTTTTTTCTGTCTCTTGCAGGCTCCATCCCTCAGAGTCTTCCAGCATTCAGCCCAGGACCTGAGTTCTGATTTTCTTACACAAATTAGCCCTTTGCAATGTCTTTAGAGGATGCAATGAAATACAAATTTCAATTTTCCTCCCTCCCATAATTATCTGCAACTCCTGGTATGAGCCTCTTTGGTAACACACTGAGGGTTGATGAACCTTGTTTTATATTAGGTATTTTCTGGGGCTAATTAGGTTCTAGACCATAAAGGAGTAATGAATTAGATGTAATAAAGTGGTCAGGACTTGGAGAAGCCTGATTGTGAAGAGATGGAAATATTTTGAATACACATACAAAGTGCCTTTTGCTATGTATATATGTATTTATCTATATCTATATCTCTACCTATTTATATCTATAGATCCATATATCTATATATCATCTATATATCTGTATATCTATATATCTATATATCTATATATCTATATATCTATATATCTATATATCTGTATATCTGTATATCTATATCTCTATCTATCTATCTATCCATATGTCTATCTATATATCTATATATCCATATATCTATATATCTATATATCTATATCTATCTATCTATCTATCTATAGATCTATAGATCTTATCTCTATAGCTCTATCTCTCTCTCTCTCTCTCTCTCTCTCTCTATATATATATATATATATACATATATATCTACATATATGTGTGTATACCCACAGAGTAGTCCAAGAATGGTGGAAAACACCAGCAAAGATAAATCCTGCCTTTATTCCCGGTACTTTGGTGTTCACACACAGATGTTCTCCACTGAAGGAGCACATGGGGCTGCCAGGTGATTCTTTCTGACCCCCAGCATTGCCCATGTCCTGCTCAGATTCCCCAGCAAGGCCCTGGGCTGGCTGGGGGTGCCTCACATGGTGTGAAAGATAAATAGAACCGACTGCTGCCTCCATATGCTTGGGATTTGACTTCAAGAAATCCCTCAAGTACAAACAGAATTTCTGTAGGACAGAGAGGCAGCGCAAATCTGAAAGAAGACATCTATAAAATACAATACTGTGTCCCCTGAAATGTTTTCTGTGAATAAATGAGTTATTTTTTCAGACAGGTGTGCAGCTTCCTTTTGCCAAAGCCTGAAAGCAGATGTGAGTTGTGTGACCTCTGGCTGCAGCTGACTCATTAATAACTTTATCTGCTAAAATGGGACTGGAAGGGGTGCGGGAGGTGTGCAGCAGGATCCATTGTTCCATGGGATTCTTGCCTTTGTCACTGGAGGGAAATTTAATTCTGTTTTATAACCGGCAAGTCCAGATGCATCAGAAAAGAATTTTTTAAAACTTACATTCTTTTCTATTAATTGTACATAGTTGATCTACTTCCCAATATATTTCTGTGCCACAGTGGTTTGTATATTACTAATATTGCATAAAATATTTGACTGCCCAGTAGCTGGAGAAGAACAGGGGTTCACTAAGAACCATAAAAGTGAGACAAGAAAAAAATGATATTGATATTGCAGGGTGCAATTTAATTGTAATGGATTGTTTACTAAATCAGAGAATGGTGGGTAAATGGATTATGTCTCCAAAAGTTTGATTTTAAAGGAAAATTCCCCTTAAATAGGAAAATGATAAAGTTCGAGCACAAAATCACCTTTGGCATCAGCAAATCCCATCTGGAATGTTCACCAGCAAAAGGAATTTGAAATCTTCCAGTTCCAGTTTGTGAATGTGCTGCTTTGTTTCATTATTGATTCAAAAGCTAAGCTGTAGAGTATCAGGGAAATATTTGGTTTATTTTGGTCTTTTGCTTTGTTTTGTTTTTTTTTTTTTTTTTTAAGTTTTTTATTCTTTTAAACAGACTTCTCAATCTGTCATGGTGATTTCTGTTCCATGGACTTGTTCAGTTATTTTTTATTATAAAATAGCTTTGGAAATGTTTGTGTCAACTGTAGAACTGAAACATTTTGCCTCAGACATTCCCACCAACTTTCATAAATGTTAATTTTCTTCTCTGATCTTTCAGTGTGTGAAATAAAGCAAATGTTTTGGGGTTTTTTTCCTCTCCTTTATTATTTTTATTTTCTTCTAAAGGGGAGGGATCATAGATTATTAATGAAGCTAAAGGGAAACAGACCCTTTAATAGGAAACCTTTGTTTCCTATTTGGTCTTCCAACATATATCACAACACTTTTCAATCACCCACTGATTGTAATTCTTCTGAAAGTCTCAGTGTAACCCAAAAATCAATATTAACAGATGTTGTTTGTTTAAGTCTGAAAATGTTCCAGAAAAATGCTCGTCAAATGCATCCCATCTATGGTTTCATAAAGTTTCAGATTCTCACAATCAATATCAGCAGATGTTCGCTACTTTTATTTTATTTTATTTTATTTTTTCCCAAGGCGTTGCAGAAATGCTTCTTCCAGCATCATTTGGAAGGAAAATGGAGAGCACGGGGTCTGTGACAGATTTCAGTGATGCCAGAGAGTCAGAGCTGGTCCTGGCAGCTCCTGGACGGCAGAATTGTCTTCATCCTCTGCCTATGGAGAGCAAGAATTAAACAGGAAATCTCAGGTTTAATTAGTGCCCCGTGAATAACGGGGTAAATCAATCAATAATGTGCTGTCCACACATGTTCATCCTACATCAGGGCTGGATTAGCATTTCTCTATCTGGGGAGAGCATTAATGCAGACAGGAAATATTCCAGAGATGGAGAGGGGAATCCCTTCTGTGGATTTTGGATGTTCTGTGGGTTTGAGTTTGTTCCCCTGCCATGACATTTGTAATTTCTGCATTTTGCAAGGCCTCTGTTTAAAAGAGGGATTTTCAAGTAGATTCCTGCCTGCATCTAAAAAAATTATTATAATAGGGGAACAAACCCCAAACCATCCCATTGGGCAGTTTGGAGGAAAGAGGAAGAATGCAAATGTACATTTCCAGAATGAAAAGCACATAATGGATATTTTCTTACTAAAAGCAACAGGAATTGGTAAACTTTCCAGAAATTTGAGCCCTTATTACAGTTCTCAGAGCCACCTCTGTCTGCTTTGAGCCACTCCTCCATTTTGCAGTGCTAGGATATCCTAGGATTTATCCTGGGATAAATAGGTACCCTAGGATTTATCCTGGGATAAATAGGTATTTTAGGATTTATCCTGGGATAAATAGCTATAAATAGGTATCCTAGGATTTATCCCGGGATAAATATTTATAAATAGGTACCCTAGGATTTATCCTGGGATAAATATTTATAAATAGGTACCCTAGGATTTATCCTGGGATAAATAGATATAAATAGGTACTCTAGGATTTATCCTGGGATAAATAGGTATAGATAGGTATCCTGGGATTTATCCTATCATAAATAGATATAAATAGGTACCCTAGGATTTATCCTGGGATAAATAGATGTAAATAGGTACCCTAGGATTTATCCTGGGATAAATAGGTACAATTCCCACAGCCAGCTGCCAGGGATCACTGCATTTGCCAATAAATGGGGATCAGCAATAGCTGAGCGCAGAGTTGTTGGAATTGAGAGGGGAAAAGTTTAAAATTAGCAGAAATGATGGATTCTAACATATCCTAAGTAATTTCTAGCCAGCTTCATCAAGGACACAGCTGCTGGAGTGTGTGACACCAGAGAGAAAGTCAGGGAGTGTTTACTTGGTGGAATGAAATATAGCAGGAGTTTGCAGATTACATTAACTGAAATAATGTTGCATGAATACTTCTTTTCAGGGATTGGGAAATAACCAGGGAGAAATGGAATAAGTGTTTCACAGATAAAACCTCTCGGTGATGAGGAGTGAAAAGGTGATTTTCTTTAAAACTGTGTGGAAAAGGAGTGGAAAAGTTTTGGTAAAGGCCAGGTTGTGTAGAGAATTGATAAATTAGGACTTTAAATAGAGATAAGTTTTAATGCATAAATAGCAAATTTATTCTTCTGAAGAATTTCTATTTAAAATATTTTTCCTGGTTTCACAATCAGCTGAAATAATCAGATAGGAGTTCAGGTAGCAGGAAAGATTACATCTGTGATCTTCAGATTTTTCTGCAAAATATCAAAACAAACTGTCATATTTTGAATTTCACAGATTTTAATAGTTTCTTTTAGACCAAGGAATGGCTTGGGGGTAAGAGGAAAATGTTTTTTAATTACGAATTTACCTTTATTTCAAAGAAAGAGTCAATTTTAGAGGAGAAAGAAGAAATTTTATGGGGGTTTTTAATATAAAATAGTTCTGGAGCCTCTCAAATCCATCTACCTGGGGTTGTTAATGGCAACATTTGTTCTGCCTTGTGAGAATCCTTCTAGGCATGGCAGAGGGGTCAGGAGGGGTTTGTGGCAGGCTTGGCCTCCACTCAGTGCTGAGTTACAGAGTCACAGATTTTACTGAGGAGGAGAATTTTCCTTTCCACGTGGACCTGCCAATATATTGAATTAATTAACATTAAAACCGTGAGCAGTTCTGTGATCTCACCGAGGAGTTTGCCCTTGAAATGGAAGAGGTCGAAAGATTATGGTTTAGGATTAAACAGTCAGAAATGGATTGTGCAAAAACATGATGAGCTCTTGGATGAAATAATTAGTTCTAGAGGTTCATTAATGTAAAAATGAAGTGCCCAAATGCAGTGTGGGGATGGAGGGCTGGGCTGACTTGAGCACTTCTATAATTTGAATTCTCTGCTGTGTCCATTTTCTACTTATTGGCATTTGGCAGATGATGAAAACTGATTCCACTGGTGGACATTTTGATGGCGGTGTGAGGGAGAATTCCTGTGGAATTCCTGCTGAGGAGGAGCTCTGAGAAATCCTGGGAACAGGAAAAAAGGAAAGTTTTGGAGGCTGTGAAATTCCACAGCACGGAAATGGAGCAGCCCTGCAGCATCCCCTGAGAGCAGGGTCCTGCTTTATGGGGGAATCAGATTGGGCTGATGGGCCTTGCACTGAGAGAGTTGAAGTAAAAATAAAAAAAAATAAAAATTAGAGAATTTTGGAAGTGAGAAAAGGCAGATTTCCAAACAGCAGCAGAGAATAATGAATTTAATAAAAGTCTAAGGAATTCAGGCTGCTGCTTATTACTCTTCAATTAACTATATTAGGGAGAAGGGTAGATCTTTGAAAAGTTATTAAAGAGTGAAAATAAGCTGCAATCTCTTTTTCTTTTCATGTGGTTACTGGTGAATAGCTCAACTCACAGAGCAGCTGCTGGGCAAAATAAGGAACCCTTTTATCAAAGACCTTTTCCAATAGGCAAATGATAGAAAACTATTGATCCAAAATGCTCTATTGCTCTTTCAGATACTTATTTGAAACTTTGAAATGCTTCCTCATGTACATTTAATATTTTATTTGATTTATTCAGGCAGAAAATTCTGTTTATTCAAATTTTGTTTATTCAAATTGTGCCCTTAGAAAGGGGAAACAGAAGTTCAAAGCAGCTTTGTAAAATCAGCAACTGCTCTGTGTGTGTGACTCTATTTCTGCTTTTTCAGGGGAGGATTCTTGATGTTCCATAGTGAAAAGATCTTTCAGATGGCCTGTAAGAATCCAGTGTTCTTTTCCTGCCTTTTCCCCCAGGACATCACTCCTCGAGCTCTGTGCGTGTGCTCAGATGGGGGGATATTTTCAGCACCATGCCACAGCTGTGTTGCCACACTTGCTCTGAAGCACAGTTTGCTGAGGTTGTCAGCTTCAAACCATCCATTTAAACTCTCTATTCATCTCTGCCACAGGTCTCCAAACGAGCTCTGTAGGGACTTTTACATTTTTTTGGGGGGCTGTCTAATAGGAATGATGAAAATATGGCCATGGCGGAGAGTGACCACGTATTTGAAGTGCGATTCATTGCTGCTGCCCAAGACGACTTCTCACTTGAACCAGCACCTCCTTCCCTCAGCTGCTGCAGCTGAGACTGTGCAGGGGGGATGGAAATTCGAGGCAAGCTTCTTATTTAGCATTTCTGCCTTGCCAAATGCATCAGAGACAGGAAACCGCTCAGCTTGCCAAAATTTATCACACTGCGTCTCCAAAAGTGAAAACAGGTTTTTCACACTGCAAAGCAAACGCTGTGTTTTGCCACAGATAATATTTTGAAAGTTGGTACAAGGTATCTTTGTAGCACAGATATATTTTCTTTTCCAAACTGATTGCAGACTTCAAAGGCCTGAGCTTTTTGAGATCCTCTTAAAACTAATTAATCAACTTTGCAAAGTGCGTGTCTTCCTTTCAAGTAGAACCCACAATCCCTCCACCTTGGGGAATAATTTTCTTGTTTTCCTTGCATTTTCCAAATCTAATTATTGTACCTCTAAATAGGAGATTTGTTATTACACAATGTCATTAATTAGATAATATTATTTCTTTATCAGGTGAGAAATCACCACAGGATTGATGATAAGCTTATGAAATCAACAAAGGCTCTATAAGGCAAAATGCAATTACTTCTCAATTAAAAATCCATTGTACATATTTGAGAGATTAATAAACAAATTGGATTTGTTTCTACACAAAAATGATTGAATTTTTAAAAAAGATGAATCATATTTGATGCACCTCATCTGAATCTAAAGCATAAACCAAAGCAAAAGTATAAACTCAGTCAGCTCGAGGTAGCAGAGACTTAATTTTTCAAACATGATCTCTAAAAGGTCTGAATTTTAAGTCAATATTTCACCTGGATGCTGCTACATTCATTAATTTGCCACTTAATCACATTTGAAGTCTTTGTTGGAAGTAGGGTACAGCATTCTCACTCCTATAATCTCAAAAAAAATGCCCAAAATGCAAATAGTCCCTAATTGAAATTTTAAATAATATTATTTTCAAAGTTTTAACTCCTAATGCAAGTTTAGGAATCCTGATCGAGCAGCATCTGGTCTTCATTCCTAAATCCTAATTTTTTTTTCAAATGGAGAAAATTTGGATGTCTCTGCACATTTCATTCTTCAAGTGTCCAGGAATTCCCACAGGGACCTGCTTGTGGTTTGTATCTGCTCCCAAAGTCCCACATTACCTCCCTGTCTCCCATCACAGGTGGATGACAGGAACCCTGCAGGAGTGAACTGGAAATGATCTGTGCATCAGCATGGCAGGACAATACCTCCAATAAGCAGAATTTCACTTTTTTGGCAAAAAGGGAATTTTATCTAAATTTTAAAATGCATTGACTGACCTTGAGATTAAAAAAAAAAAAAAATCAGTCCTACTTCAGTCATGCAGCTGCCAGGATCTGACATCAGGAAGTATTTTGGTTCATTGAGGGTTTTATATAGGATGAGAGCTGCACATTTCCCTGTCTGCCCACAGCTAACGTCCCCATCGCTCACAGCACGCCCAGTGCTGTGTCATATTTGTACAACGAGTGCTTGGATGTGATCCTGCTTCTCTTGGAGCTGATTTCTCTGCGATGACAGAGAGCCTGGGCCCTGATTGCTGTGCAGCTTTCGCTGGCTCTTTGATCAATGCCAACGAGTGTGAGTGCTCTGGGATTTGCTTTCATTGCAGTTTACTAAAGGCCTCACACAAAACCTGTGGAGGCAACAGAAAAGCTTTTGTCTTTGGATTGGGCCCTAAAGAATTGCCAATATCTGCTGGAAAACCACGTTGTGCTTTACGAAGGAAAAGATCCCTCATGATTTCTAACAGACTGCAGCAACACCTCGATTAAATAGATAACTTTGTATTTTCTAGCATTAAAAATGAAATTTTTTTCCCTTTGAAAATTCATAAGGTAATGCAGACTACAAACTTCTCTTTATATGAACTAACCACATTTTATGTTTTTTGTTTTACTAGTCCTAATGGCATGAAGCTCTGGATCTTTTCTCCTCCAGCCTCAGCAAACGAACACCTCGAGGGACAGAAATTTCATATCCTCCTTTCCCCCAAGGTGTTCCATTCTGCTGACTGCATGGCACTCTCTAAACCATCCTATCAATTGCTCAAGTGTGAATGCTTTGTAATATGTTTTATATCTGGAAGGTTGAAGTTTTCTTCTCCTACTGGGAGCTTCATATTTTGATTAGACAATCTGAGTTTCTTTTTTTTTTTCCTCCTAGGAATTCCTAAAAAATTATCTTGTTGTACAAATAGTTTGGCAGCTGAAACTTTGTAGTTACTCGTGTAGAATTTACTTTCCTCAGTAAAACAGCAGAAGTAGCCTTCAACTTGGATTACCTTCCACATCAGTAATGCCAGTTTTTTGCTGTAGTATGTTACTCAAATATGTATTTTAAAATATCATCTCCTCTAAAGGCTTTGGTCTTCTAAATATGTTCATTTATTTATGTTAGTTATGCACTGTTATGCTGTTTAAACCTCTTCTTGGGAAGCAGCACTCTAAGACTGGAGAAAATTGTCTGTAATTTACAGCTCCTGCCTCATAATTGCCCAAAAGCAGATCTGGGAATCCTGGTTTATTGTGATTTATACACAGCAGAGTGGGGGCTCTTGCTCTGCCTGAGGACAGAGTTCTGCAGGTGCAATGCAAGGAGCAGTGAGAACAGGAATCAATGAGGCGTCAGCCAGAGCTCTCTGGCCAGCAGCACCTGCTGGCTTCACTCTGCTCACCTTGGCAGGGATTCACTCCTGCTCAGACCCTTCGCAGCCCTGGAATCCCAGAAGGTGCTCAACTCTCATTTCTGCTTCCTGGCTGTTTGCAGTGCCCAGAACAGCCCAGGCAGGTCCATGGCCAGGCAGGGTCACTGATCAGAGAGGATGATGAGCAGCCCTGAGGGTTCCCAGCTGGAAATGGCTCCAGGCTGGGAGTGCCTGCCTGGGCTCCCCCTGCTCATAGGGCATCCCTCCCCTGGGGCTGCTGCTGCAGGAAGGAGAATGAGCTTGGGGAACTTTGCCTCTGCCTCTGACAGAGATTTTATTATTTTATTTTATTTTATTTTATTTTATTTTATTTTATTTTTCTTCTGTTTATCTGCATGATGATGGGAAGAAGAAGCGAGGTAGGAATGACTATAATGCTTTTTATATAATGCTATAATTCACTTTTTGAGACTTTTTTGCCTTTTGGATTTGAGTGACCCCAGGGGCTTATCTGTGGGCATTAATTAGGGAAGGATTCTCCACTCTGTTTGCCCAGAGTGCTCAAGGCCTGCTCAGAGAGATGAGCACAGGAGCAAGGGGAGACACCCAGCCTTGCCCAGGGTGTCCCTGTGTCACTGGGACAGAGGAGAGGCTGTGGCACAGGGCTGGGGATGTTCCTCCTGCCCCCAGATGTTCTTCCTGCCCCCAGATGTTCTTCCTGCCCCAGCAATGACCCACATGCTAATTGCAGAGGTAAAGGTTTGTGCATGGATTACTGGCTTGGACCAAAGCTGCTCTGATGAGGAGTTCACCAATGAAACTGGGCAAACCCCCCCTCTTAAGCTCCTTTTTTTTGATATTGTCAGATATAGATCAGGCTGAAATGTGGGGATGTTTTAAAGATTGGAAAGACTGTTCTTCGCTTATTGACTAAAGGAAAATTATTTGTGACTTTACATGAAAAAAAGGGTTTTGTGACTTTCTCTGACTCTTCTTTCCCTTACCACCCCAAAAATCAGTTTAAATTAACATAATTACCCACTAGCAGTGCCTCTCTTTCAGTGCTTTGTATTTCAGAATAAATATACTGTATAGCACAAAGGATTCTCTTATGGGACTCTCTTGCAGTCAGTCAGTGATGGTTTACTTCTTTTGGCAGGAGTTTATATCAGTTTCCACATTTGTGGTTCATTCCATTATGATTTTCTATCCCATTTGAACACACATGTACTTTTATTTCCAGCTGGTCTTGCACAGGCTCATGTGGCTATTAGTTCCACAGAAAAACTGATGTAAGATGGAAAGAAAAATAAATCATTTGTTTTATATTTAAACCAGTCTTTTAACATCTTTTTAGCCTTATAACCAGAAAAAAAGAAACAGAAGTATCTGAATTGCCACTTTAGTATCTTTTTGTTTTTATTTCCATGACACTGCGATCTGTTCCACACCAAAGATATTATGGAGAGCATCCTCTCTGCTTTTCACATATTTGTTTTTTGTTTATTTTTTTATATATTACTTTTACTTTTTAAAAGCTGTGTAACTTAGAGTTAGATGTGAGACATAAGCAAGTTGCTTTCCATGGAGCAACAGCCAAATGTTTCCTTTCGCTGGTGTGATTGAGAGCAGAAAGACACAATTCCTGAAACACAAATAAGCTTTTTAGTTTGCTTTCATGAAGAAAGCAGATGTTAATTTTAGCAAAGAGGACTATTAGTTTCATATTTAGTGCTGGAGAAAATATTGTGGTTTTTAAGGACAGTGTCATTTGTAAAGAATGAAAATGTGCACTCTGGAGAGATTAAATCCACTCATTTATAACTTCTGCCACATTAAAAGAGGCGAAATATAAATTGATTGGATTAAGCAAATATAAAGTTACATTCTTTTCAAATATGTTATGTATATGTAATTAAAACCAGATTTTATGCATTTACAGTGTTTGCAAAATACAGATTTGATTTAAACACTTTTTGCATTCAGAATGGCGCACATGCTGTAATGAGTATCTTGAGGGGAAAAAGTCTGAGTGCTGAGACTGAGCATATATTTTATACTTTAATATAAAGTGAGATGCACATTGGGTCTGGAGCGAGATCTGTGCTTGCAGGTGAGGAGAGCTGTTCATCCCAGGAATATTAACCCCAAGCACACCTTGCTCAGGATTATCTGCCCTCCCCAGTCCTTGGGCCCAGCAGCTGAAACCCCTCCTTTGCCTCTCCCAAAGGTGGGTAAAGGCAGCCAAGGCCTTATCTGGGCTCCAGCTGGCACATCTCGCCCTGAGAGCTGCTGCTCATCTGCCCGAGGAGCTGAAATCGTGTTTTAAATGCTATCAAAAGGCTCTCAGGAGGGATTTAAGAGCAAGATGTTTGGCCATGAGGGAAGGGGGATGCCGATGCTCAGCTGGAGTTTTTTGGGGAGTTAGCAGGTCAGGTTCAGTTAGTTCTGTGGGAAGAGATGGAGAACTTGGCAGCAAATCTGTTTTGTTTCCATGGCACATGAAGGCAATGCCAGCATTCAGCAAGAACACAGTGGTGTGAAGATGCTGATCTTTTCTGATGCATGGAGAACATGGGATTTTTAATGAGTATTTGGTGGTTAGGGATAAAAAGCCAAAGAGATGCATCAGACACTGCTCAGATAAACAACCCCGTGCTGCTGCTGTTTGTGCAGAGCCTGACAGAGGCGGGGTACATTTGTTTTCATGCTTTTTCCTCAGGACCATACTGCTCTGCCATGCTGCTGAGGACTTGTGCAGCCATAAACCATCTGCAGGGTTGCCTGAGATCAACCCCTTGTGAAAGCCAGGTAGCACAGCAGGAAAATTATCACATTGCTCTGGGGCCCTCAGGAGCCTCCATCCCTGAGCTTCTCGAGGGTAAAGCTCCTTAATGAAATCACAATATTTGGATGGCACAGTCCCCAGGATATGTAAACACGCTGCCTAAACAGCTGTTAAATAATTGCCAATGTTTATTTGGGCTCTCAATCAGGGAGAGGTGGATTTTAAGACACACTTTATGGTGCAGGGCTCCGTAAAGAACAAAGTTAATCCTTCTGATAGGGAAGCATTTCAGAGCTGCAGAGCTCTGGTTTTGAAGTCACTGCTTTGCTCTGTGCTGGGACAGCGATTTCCACCCATTTTCACCCTGCTTTGTTCAGAAGTTTTGCTCTAATGCTGGATTTAGATGATGATTGGGTTTATTCAGAGAAAAAAAAGTGAGTTTCTGACAGAGCTGAAGTCCCAGCACAGTGATCCCCAAACAAGGTTTACTTGAACCAGTTTGTGTCCAGGATTCCAGGCAAGAGTTTGCACTTGTTCAAGTGCCATGGCCCAGCGTGGGCTGTGAATATTTGCTGTAATACATCTGTACAGTTGTATGCTGCTGGGTGCCTAAGGTTAGGCTGGATGCTCCACACAGAGCATAATTTATTTTCAGACAGAAAGATGTTCCAAGTGGCAGAGTATGAAGTTAGGAGCAATGCGTGAATCCACTTAAAGGAAAAAACAGCATTTAGGTAAGAGTTGTGAGTTTGTATCTCTTCAGTTTTGCACCTTTTTATTCAGGATTTGTAAAGTGAAAACGATGGGGAAAAACCCCCACACATTCCTGCACCTTGTGAGTACTACATTTGTAAGTGGAAGATCTAATTTTGACAGTAATATCACTTTTATAATCACTACTTACCCCAAAGTTTTGCACTGCTATAAAAATGAAAGGTTTAGCTTTACTTTATGCTTTGAGGAGCACATGAAGTTTTCATTGGGAGCTTCATAGGAACACAGGAAGACAAGGCCATGCTTTCATTCTTGAGATCCAAAAGGGTAAACAGAATATGAAAACTGTTCCTGGATATAGGATCTAAATGTATGCAGCGTGATTGCTCTTTTCTAAATATTAACTGTCTGCCTTGGTGCTGTGCTCTGTGGCGTGGTGACAGCAGGAGAGCTGATGTGATATAAATGATGCCAATCTCTGCTCTGCTGGCACCAGCATCTGTCTCCTTGGCAGGCTCCAAAGGCAGCTCCTGGCAGCTCTGGAGTTGCCTCTAGGTCTATCATATGGTTTAAGCTTCTGACTTTTCCTCTTTAGCTAAAGTCCACTCCATCTGGAACCTATTTAATTCTCTTTCACCTTTGATTCTGGAGAAACGCTGATGGAAACACTGAGGTCTCTGGGCTGAGGACTCTGAAATTGTTTAGGGGTTTGTGGATGTGGCACTTCTGCTGAGATATGAACCAAACTCTCAGTGTCACACACCAGAACTGAAATCTGAAAGTGGAAGAACCCAAAAACAGTGTTTCACAGAAAACTGTCAAGGAAATTACAATACAATTTCTTCTTCTGTTTTGTTTGGGGGTTTTGTTGGGTATTTTATGGCTGGCTCAGGTCTGCTGTAGTGGTGTCCTACCTTTCAGTGCTACCTGGGCTCCTGGGAGCAGTCTGACCTACCTGGACAGCAATGAGGAGTGGGAGAAAGAAAGGTAAAAACCATTAGCAGGACTGAGAGAGTTGTGGGTTTAGCCAGGAGTTGTAACAGATCAAAGCAGAAAGCAGCCCAAAGATTCATCCAACTTGGCAAATGGTTTGATTCAACCATGGGCACTCAACCTTTAAAGTTCTAATGTAGATCAGGGCCACATTGCACTACATCCCACAAATCTGAATTAATCTCCTCCTTCCTGCTTCTTGGACCAGTTTCTTTGGTCTAAACACCAAGTATGAATTGTTTTTCCTTACAGCCATAGTGGGATCTGGCTTTCTTAGAGACATAAACCAAACAAAGTTTTCCAGAGAGATGAAGAAACTGTCAAAACAAAGTGATCATTAATTCTTTATTAAATTCTGTTCTTTCTTTCCTGCTGCTGTATTGCCATTTAAACCTTCTTGTTCTCTCACAATCTTGTGCCAACATCAGTGTCTGGCACATGGAAAGGGAAAAGGGTCATGACCAGTGGAATATTTCAAGCTCATAGCTCCTAAAATACCCCAGAAAATCCTAAAATACCCCACCTTTGGTCAGAAGTGCAAAACCAACATGAAGAACAAAGTCATGTGCATTGGAAAAAAACAGAGCCAGTGGAGGATGGGAGCAAACAGCTCCTGTGCAGCAAAAGCAGACAGCTTGCTCACTCCTCCTCTGGATCCCAGCACACTTCTCAGGGTCTCTGTGACATCTGGCTCACTTGCTTCAGTTTCTCTTGCCTCTTTCTCTCCCACCAGGAGGAGGCTGTACGCGCTGCTCCATCCTGCCATGCCAATTACAGCGAGGGGATAATGACGCTGACTCCATTCCAGCGCTGCCTAGGCTGAGCGCCCATTAGACAGATGGGCAAAACATGGGAAAGACTTGACTGTAACTTTGAGAACTGGCATCTGAAAAGCCAGAAACTTATTTTTGCTTCTTGCCTGGGTACAGCAGAGACTTTCACATTGTTTTCACGTTGGTAGACTCAGATCTCAACCAAAATTCCAGTTACTATCTCTTTTTCTGTCTTGTCTAATGTGTCCCATCTCCTCTGTGTGTGAGGATGACTTATGGAAACAAAGGGAAAACATTCTTGGGAGCTGCTGTGCTGATGATCCTTATCTGAAGTTCTTCATTGTCTCTTCCTGGGCACACACAGTGCATTTGAATGCTTGGACATCAATTTTCTCAGCACAGCTTGAGCCCCATTGGATGCTCTTGTCCTCTGAGCATCATTCAGATTGGTCCAAGCAATCCCTGAACCTGACATCAATTTGTCTGCCAAAGCCACCAGTTTAATAAATAATGTTATCAACCAGGTAATGCTCCTTTAATATTCATATCCTGCTTCACTCTGCATTTTCATGTCTGGTTTGAGCAGTCACCTGCAAAGACAGCAAGCTTGGGAAGCTCCTTTAGAAGGGAGCAGTGCTGGGTGCCAGGCTGTCACACTGTGTGATGTTTGCCCTCCTCTGTGTGGTGTTTGCCTTCCTCTGCTGCATATCAGGGAGGTGAGAGGCTTCTGAGAGGGAGATGGCTGAGGAAAGACACTAAATTGGGTTTGGCATTTGACAGACAAAAACAGATCCAAGATAAAGAATGTTGTTGCAGGAATAAAAATGAGCAAGGAATCAAACTGGTCAGAAACAGAGAGACTCACTGGGAAATCAAGGAACCCAGTGAAGATGGGTTATTTTGACTCTTCCCTTGCTTTACTCTGTGGCTTTCAAACCATCCTGGTTCCTGCTCTAAATCAGTTCTGACCATCTCGATACTTGGAAGTGAAAAACTTTCTCTTACACTGAACTGGGTACACCATCTTATTTACTTGTTAATGTAGCTGCCAGATTATATAACTGCCAGATCAGGCAACTCCTACACAAATTCCCAAGAGAAACGGGATTAGCTGGGGGTATAAATACTTCACCAGTCACTCTTTGCAGGCCATGTGTGGAAAAGGCACAACAAGAAACTTAATCCTTTAAGTTTTTAAGAGACTAAAACAGCCTTTAGTCTCTACATTGGCTTGTGTTTCAAACTGAGAAAGAGGAGGTTTAGATTATATTTAGGGGAAAAAATCCTTCCCTATGAGGATGTGAGGGTGGCACAGGGTGGCCACAGAAGCTGTGGGTGCCCCTGGATATGCCCAAGGCCAGGTTGGATGGGGCTCTGATCATCCTGGGAGGGTGGAAGGTGTTCCCTGCCCACGGGATGAGCTGGGCTTTCAGGAGCCTTCAAATACAAACCATCCTGTGATTCTGGGACCGTAAAAACGGATTAGAGAATTAGAATATCTGTAAAGTTATCGTATAAATTATCTACTGCTTGGTAGATTATTGTAAGATCCGAGAACACACTTTTACAGAGATGCAGGAGTACCCATGAAAATACAAAGCCTGCTTATATAAAACAGATATTTAAGGAGAGAAAAATACTTCAAGGAACCTAACAAATATTGTTAGAATACCGATGCCTCTCCTATTCTCATCCTGGGAATCCTTTGGTGCAGCTCTGTCACTTTTCTCTTGATGGATGAATTTTGTTAAAGGCATCTTGTGGTAATAGATGCTGGAAGTGCAGCCTGCTGCACAATACCAAGAGCCATCTCAGAATAATAGAATGTTTAGAGTTTGAATCCATCTGTCACAAGAAAAGACTACCTTAGATGTGGGAATCAAATAAATGTCTGAGCAACTTCATTTCTTTTGTGCTTTAAAGGAGATAAGGACAGCTTTCAGGCTAACTTCACCAAAACAACCCTAACCTTAAACTTCATGTCAACAAAGTCAGGAGTGAAAGAGAATAGGACATTTTTCTGCATTTCATTGGTGTATTTATGATTAAGATTTTTTTTTTCTGAAGGGAAAGAATGAAACAAAACCCCAAACCAACAAAAAATAAACACACACACAAAAAAAAAACACATGAAATATCCAAGCAGGTTTTTTTTATTATACAAAAAATATTCCTTTTATGTGCCAAGGGAATAAGTCAATTTGTGCTAACTAGGAAAGAACATGAAAAGTGCCTGAAGATGCAAAGGTTTATTTTTCTACAATATGTGCCCCTGGCCATTTCCATCAACCAGCAGAGAAATGCTAATGGCACATGCTCTCCAGGTCAGAGTTATTTGTCAATATTCATGTTTTGCCATTTTGCTGGTGTTCTAAAGTAACAAATTCAGAATGTTCAGCCCCTGCAGTTGTCCAGGCTCAGTTCAGGAATGTTGTGGTGTAGCCTGGTCAGGAAAACTCCAGCAAAATGCTGTCCCACACTAGAGGTCAATGTCTCTGAGTTGAGGATATAAACAAGTTTGTTGTTTGTTGTTTGTCTACTGTTTTCACTTTTTAAACAGAAAATTAGTTTGTGGGGAGGGAAGTGGAATAAAAAAATGAAAAGGGCTCTTTTTTGTGCTGATTGAGAATGAGAAGGTAAAATATATTTTCTTGGGAAATAAAATCTAGAAGCTTAACATGGGTTTTCCTTCGGCAAACTTGCTAACGACCTGTTTTGAACACATTTAGAAAAAGCAGCTCCCCAGTAGGAGACATTTATATTAGAAGGCAGTTCCAAATTTTTGAAGTGTTTGATGAGGGAGAGCAGCACATCTGAGAGAAGGAATAAAATCTGAATGTTGCCTCTCTCTTTTAGATGTTTATACAAACAGCAGAGATCCCACTAAGCTGCTGTTTCTTTTCAGGTGCACATAATGTACAGTTTTGCTTTCATGTTTCACAGGGCTTGTGCTGCTTGTGTGGGATTGTGGATGCTAGAGATAGAAACAGAATTCCTGATTTTATATCCCACAGAACCCTCACATCACTGCAGAACAGGGCTCTGCAGCAGGGCCAGTAATGAGCTCTACACTCAAAATACAAGAAATCAATTGGTGCACGTCTTTCTTTTGAAATTATTTTGGTTTCCCTTGAATTTCCAAACTTTTTTCCATAATAATTTCTCTAATCATTGCTCTAAGGGTTTTTTAGAAGCTATTCCAAAAGTGGAAGAACCATAGGTATAAAATCCATTTGTGTCTTTGGAACTTTTTTTTCATTAGTTTTAAGATTAGTGAATATCTCTGTGCCTAACCAGGTCTATGCTCTAAAAATTAGGGTGGAAATTAGAGTGATAAAGAAATAGCTGAAGGAAAGTGGGGAATTTGAAGGCAGATAAAGAATGTATACTAGCATGTGGGAAGAATTGTAAGCGGAATATTGCACTGAACTTTCTGCTAAGACCAAGAGGAAAATTGACAAGTTCTCCAAGGGGGATGTTAGAGATTACTGAATACATTTCCTCCGTGAAAAACCCATTCAAGCTCTCAAAAAACAAACACTTAATGAGTCAGCTAGTTTGACTCATTAACTGAGACATTTGAATTTGCAGGGCAGTGACTAAAGGCCCTGCAAACTCCCTGTCCCAAAATCTGAGCCCCCAGACCCTGCTCTCTGTCTGGCTCACTCGTCCCCTTGTGTCCCCCTAGGCAGCAAAACCAAACTCTGAATGAGGAAAAATGAGGGAAAATTGGGAAAAGCTTACAGGAGGTGCTGAGCTCTCTCTGCTCCTTTTATCTGCATTAGGATAAAACTTAAAGCACTTAAAAATACTTATTAAAAATACTTTCCCAGCTGGTCATGCTGCAAAATTATCAGACTTCCATAACAATAACATCCTCCAGTACCAGTCAGTGGCTCTAACACTAAAATTTCCTCCATTATAAAGTGGATTATGAATTCTTTATTCATCTGTGCAAGGATAGTTACAATCTACAACCAAAATTCTCAGCTGCCTTAGGATGGAACATTAAAAACCCTGCATAGGTTCATCTATATGGGCAAAATGTAGCTTATCTAAGGCAGACAAGTCTGCTCAGGTCACTCACTATCCTAACAAGGATCTCTTCCCTAAAATACTGATGTCAGTATAATGGATTAGGACAGCTGTGTCAAATCCAATTACTCATTTAGCTCAGATTCACTTTCCTTGATGGCTGTAGAACCAATAGGGAACAGCAACTTGATATGATAATGAAAATAAGTTTTGATATAAGGAATAAACTAATAAATCACCAAAACATTATTTTGTGACTAGCTGGCACCATGGGCTCTGAGTAGTTTGGTGGCCAAGTTGACATCTTTTTGGTTATGAAATGTATGTGGAAATTGGAAAATAAATCTTACAGACAGGGACTGTGGAATTGCTGACTGTTCTCCTGTCCCACTTTGACAGTAGGGATGGTTGTAGAATTGGCTGTTCCAACGGAGAAACAAGAGAAAAACTGGGGTTTCTTTCTTTGATTTGAAGCCTTTTAGTGCCAAGGAGGGAAGAGAACAAAGCAGGCGAGAGCAGTTCCTGTTTCAGGTGCTAAATCCACTCCCTGCAGAGGTGGGAGGGATGGAGCACAGGGTCCTTTCAGGCTGACACAGGTAATTGTCTATATGGCAATATATTCCTGGAATTCACCTGTGGGAGCTGCTTTGCTGAGCCTTTAGAGCTGGACTGAGAAGAGAGAGGACTAGAAAATCATGGAGGAAAAATGTGATGTGAAGAGAAGGGACTGGAGGAAGATGGTGGAAAAACTGACATAAGGTTTATTTTGTGTTCTGTTCAGAAAGACTGAGCTGTCAGCAACACTGCTTGGGCATTTCTGTGAAAGCATTTCTAAAAACCACTTGAGAAAAACAGCAATAAATTCCAGAGTCACACATGAGCCTGTGCCCTGTTAGGCCATTCCTTCCTCTCCTGGATGGAAAGAGCAATGATGAGGGCAGAAGAATTTCCCTGTGTGTTTGTGACTCCACATTTCGGGTCGCTGAAATCCAGCTCCTCACTCCTTGTCTTTGCAGTTTTATGTCCTCTGATGGCCATGGCAGATGGATTTGTGTATGTTATCTAGGACAAACTATCTAGGACAATTTAGAGTACAGACTTGCACTAAAAAACCCAGACTATTTCACTGGAAACAGATGTCATGAGTGTTTTACCCAGTCAATTGAAATTTCCCCTAAAATGATCACATTACATCACTGAACCCATTCTATGGAAATCAAGATTTCTGAGCATGTTTCTGTGTACCAAATCCTGTTTTACAGGTGTGTGTGTGTCCATTAAAATTAAATTTCTAACATTACAAATGCTCTAAGTAGAGGTAAACAAGATTTCATCTCTGTGTGTGCAATATATTTGTAGCAAAAAGGAAGGCAGTTATGGAGATGGATCAGCAGGATGAAATGTTGGTATTTACAAAATAATTTACAAATATGATAGAAAGCTCCAAAGCAGAAGCAAAACAAAACCAGTGTCCAATTGTTAAATGCTGTCATGAACCAGAATTGTAAGAACCATCAGGGACCATGACATTCATCCCCTTCTCAGTTTTCTGCAAACACATTGGGAATTTTCCCTTGGAAAAAGGAAGGTGAAGATGATTCCCAAGCTGGAAATTGAAACTCCTCCTGGTGACAATGGAGAATGTGCTGTGAGCAAGAGCTTGAGGTGGTTCTCATGCTGGAAGTGCAGCTCAGATGAAACCCTGGAGGAGCCCTGCAGTGCCAGAGGGCAGAATGGATGGGATAAAAACTTCTTTGTTTAAGATTGTGCCATGGGGAGGGATGGATGGGGTCTGGGCTGGAAAAGCAGAGCCCAGCAATTTGTATCATCTCTGCAATATGTATGGTGCAGCTTTGGATGTTCCTAATGTGCCACAGATGGTCTGGTTGGGCTGCAGGACTGCCAAAAGTGAATGTATGAAATTAATCTCTTTTTCACTCTATCACACCATCTGTTGCCAGTTCATCGCGTCTGTTAATAATAACAAGTAATTAATAATCATTTCAATAATTTAATTAATAGGTTCCTGATTGATTTGAAACTCTTTTTATTGGGGTTTACTGGTTTAGTCTCGGGTTCTTTTCATCTGTGCAGTTTGCAAAAAGAACGTTTGATCTGTTTTCTAAATGACCAAACATATAAGTTAATTTTATGTCTGCTATTAATGCTGATATATAAGTTCTAACAAAGTAGAAAGTCACTTATCCATGAGGCTGAAGTGCAGATTTTAGAACTTTGCTGGATTTTGATTATCATGAGTGCACCTATGTCAATAACAGGTACAACCTGGTTGTAGGAAAGTGATGATCTCTAAATAATATTATGCTGTTCTTTCAGAGAAAAAAATTATATTTAACTTGGAAGCGATAAAACTTTCCTTCAGTTTATTCTCTTTATGTGATATTTTTCTCCCACTAATAGACATTTCTAATTTATTTTTTTATTGTATGCATTATGCCCTCTACAATGTTTTTTGGTTATTACCATATAACTCTTCACTTTCTCTTTGCAAATCATTGCTCAAAAATTTCTGATACCATAATTTTGTATAGGTCCTACAAGCTTTTAGGCATCTAAAATAATTTATTATGGGTAATAACTGCAGATTTTTCATCTTCTCCTTATAAGTGTGTTTTCAAACTTAATTAAGCATAGCCATATTTATAACAGGATGAAAAGTTCCAAAAATAAGCACAAAAACTGTTCCTCATGATTTGAATTTTTTATATATGTATGTTAATTCAATCATTTTCCCCCGGCAGACTGAGTTACTTATTTCCTTTTACGTTAGATTTTTATTTTTCCTCTATGATATTTTATGTCTATCTGTTCTTTCTAATATCAAAGTTTTGTCAGAGCCACAGGCTGGGGAGCCAGGCAAAAGTCAGAGCAGTGCTCCAGCCCCCACTATACTCATACAAGGGAGAATCTCAATTATTTGTGGTGTTTTGTTCCTTTCCAAAGGCCAGAATTGAACCTTTCCCTCCCAGTTTATCTTTTGCACATCCACCATGCATTACCCTGCTATTGGTTTGCAATGTCTGAGCACTGTTTACTTTACTTAAAAAAGTGCTTTGATTGATGTCACGTGAAACAACCAAATTATTCTTTTTTGATAGCAGCATCTGCTGGTTTGTTCTTTTTTTTATTTTTTGACAGATGTTTGCATCCAGGAATTCTAATCCCACAACCCCCCTTTATTTAGAGAACAGGTATTATTAATTCCATAGCAAATTCAGTGCTATTTTCTTTATCATTATCAAACTCATCTGTTTCAGATGGAGGAAATTATGGAGTTTTGAATCAGGTCCTACATTTAAAAAGAAAATCCCCTTTCCTCTCTCCTCCCCACACTTGAATTTAGCTCTTAACTTGAAAAACAACATTCAGTTTACAGCTGGGTGTCAGTTCTTGCATCAGAAACTCAGTAAGAGCTTCAGGTTTTGAATTTAGAAGTCCCAAAGAAAACATTCCTGGAATTCGTCTTGGCCCTCATAATTAACACTTGGCTCCTGTGTGTTAATTGTATATAAGCATACAAAAAAAGGTGGTGTGTGTTTTAGATGGGTTTTGGATTGTTTCTTGCCTCTTTGTGTAGTATTATATAAAGTTTTTATGAGGTTTTCAAAGAATGATGCTGCAGAAAAGTAAGATGGAAGAAGGGCATTGACCAGAAGGCTCAAGAATTCCTGTTTTTCCTTTTTACAGTATGTTTTCATTAATTTTTTTGAACAGTCATTCTGCTTACTGTCTACAAAAAGGAAACTCGGAGACTGTGGAGGTCTCACTACACGGGAATACAGAGAAATCTCTTTTTGTTTTTGCTCAATAAGTGTTTCTACATTCCAAAAAGCAGAGCACACAGGAAAAAAATGGCTTTTCTAGCTTTTTCCTTCTGGAAGCCTTAAAAGTAGATATGGAGCAGTAATCTGATTCAGAATAATGTAAGTGCTATATTAAAAATGAAATGTGATATTAAAGAATCATTTTGAAAGCTTGGCAAATAGGTTTCCAGTCTCACCATTTTCTTAGCTTTCATTAATATTGGTCACACACAATCCTTATTTTGTCTTCCAAGCCAAGTGAATTTTTATCTGTACGTGTTTCACAAGGACTGCAGAGAGGGGAATATCAGAGTTGAGGAGCAACATGAATTGGATGTCATTTTCTCTGCCACTTGCGTAATCTCTAATAACAGAGGCATCTAATAACCTGCATTTCTTCCTGACAGCTCACTGAGCTGGGAATGCAGCTCCTGCTGCTCGCCAGGAGCTGCTTTATTGACTGAACTCTGGAGAACTTGTCTCAGGTTTAAGGGCGTGCTGAATTACTGCCAGTGGCGCTGAGCAGAAATCCTCAAAATCTGGTTTAATTATGGCTTTTGCCAGTACCTGAATGCAGAGAGGAAAATCCCACTCTCTCCATTTGCCCACAGGAAAGAAATCTAAGAAAGATTAAGGCCCAGCTGATTCTTACAAGTTTGGGCTCTTGCTCAGGAGGCAGTGAGGGGAGTTCCATAATTCCACAGCCTGTGCAGTGAATTTGTTCTGAAGGAATGTGCCACTGTGCCAAGACAGAAAAATATGCCTTAATCACTCAATCACACTGATTTAGTTGTATTTTTGTTGTATTTTTGTTGTATTTTTGCTAGTTGTATGTTAGTTGCATTTTAATTGTATTTTAGTTATGTTTAGTTGTATTTTCTCCCTTCAGCTTTGATAGAGAAAAGTTGGAATTTGATTCCAAAGCCTCCTGGCAAGACCATGGCCTGAAGTCCCCCCTGTTTGGTGGGGTGGCATTGCACACAATCAAGGAAAGGGAATGTTATTTAAGAGGATTTTTAAAAAAAATTTTGAGACTGAGAGAATATAATTCATGGAGATGTTTGTAACCAGGAAATATTAACCACATAACTTTTAACCACATAGCATTTTTAACCAGGGAAAAAATATCAAGCAGTAAATATCAACACAGCTTAAAGGAGCCACCAGCAGACCTCCAGCACAGCAGGTTTCTGGGAGCTGGAGCTTTTGGGGAGCCATCTGAAAACCAGATTATTTTTTCTTCAATGATGTGAAATTTTAAAATTATTTATTTATTTTTGAATCTATTAAATTCTTACTACAAATGTGAATCCAACCTTTGGCTTCCTAAAGCATGATATTTAATTTGTCATTCCCAGCTCCTGCTGAGGCCATGTCCTGCACAGGAATATTTTGTGAACGTAGAATCAGCAGGATAATGCAAGTACTGATAACATATATTCCAAAATTTCTTACTTGGTAGGAAGTTGACTTGGCATCAAACACAAAAACAGCTGATTTATCATTGTAGAATATTAAAGCTGTTGAGTTTTAAACTGAATTTTAAATGAAAAATGCAAGTTAATTTTGAGTTTAATCAAAAGGAACATGTTAATCTTGGAATGGCATTGGAGGTAGGAGCTTTGGCTTCCACTTCAGCTGGGTTCTTAACCCACCCCAGGGTGAGGTGTGTACCTTGGTTAATCATCTGGACTCACTCATGGCACCACGTGAGCTCCTCCTGCCTCCTGTGGGTGCTCATGTCACCCCAGCCATTATTTCATTTTTCAGTAAAAAAATATATATTTTCACTATTTTTTAATATCTACAAGTATTTCATTATTTCCAGGTGCTTTTTTCCTCCCCACAGGCCACGACTAACTCAGAACAGATTCTTTACATCCAGATAGCTCCAGTCAGATGTCAGCACTCGTAGCCACTCTTGCCAGCATTAATTCAGATTTACAGCTGCATTTTGTACTTACAGATGTATGTGTAATGTACACAGAGCGGTGCAAAATGGGATTTCCTTGTCATCCTGCCCACGGGGGCTCTCCAGGTGAGCTTCAAACGCCCTTTGAAGGGTTCTAGCCAGAGGCAAAGCTCTTCCCCTCCAAAGTGTGGCAGCTTGGCACAAAAGCCTGGTCAGTCGTCAAGGGGAAAGAGCTCCATTTCTGGGATGAGAAAGAGCAGACAGAGAGAATTAATCAATATTTCAGAAGATTTCAGTGGGAATTGATGTGCTGATGGATTTGAATGGATATTGCTGGGCGTTTTTCCCTGGGAGTTTTGCTCGTGGCTAGTTTTGGTGCTCAGTCCAGCGTTGCACTAATGCCCATTACCATTGAAATCCTCTTGAAATGTCTGAGGAAAGGGAATTTTGACTCAGGCAGAATGCAGAGAAGGTTTTGTGCTTTTCCAGCTTCCTAGATGTGTTTTAGGTGAAAATAATCATCCTGTTATTAATTCATAACTTGTTTCTTTCTACAACCCATGGAAATAATAGATAAACATTAGCCAGAAGTCAAACAGCTTTGTGTGCTGCAGAGATTTTTTCCTAGAGTTTAATTGTTCTTATTTTAGATGTTCTTTCTTTTGTATCATTTTATCCTATTAAAATTTGCTGCCCTAAAATACCATTTTAAAAGGATTTGACAACAAAAGAAATAGGAGCTCCACTGTGTTTATCCCTGCTGAGACATGTATTGCTCTCATCTTAATGCAGGATTTAATTTCACATGCTTCACTTTATGCCAAGTCAGAGCAAATAAATATCTTGTTCTTTATAATCTGTCCTGGGCCTTTTGTTTCTAATGGATCAAAATTCCTCATTCTGAGGCAAAAGGAAAAATAAAAGTGTGAGGGGGAAACAGTATTTGATTCCAAGCAATATGAGCACTTTCCAAAAGAATAGCACAGATATAATAATAATAATAATAATAATAATAAAAAGGGAAAAATAAAGAAAAATCTACATATGGGAGAGGCAACAAATGTCTTTAAAGAGGCTTTACTTGCTGTGCTTTGGATATCAGAAAAGTGACTGAAAATGCAAGGAGAGGTGCAGCTCAAATCTTGCATTTCCACACTTCATCTTTCTCATAACATGAAAAGGAACAAATTATTTGGCAGTTATTGATTTCAAAGTTCTGTGTTCTCACTTTGATCCTGGTTTTGATGCTGAGAGGCTTTTTGAATAAATAGAACTGTTAATTGTTAATAATTAACTAATATTCACAAATAAATAGAAGGAAAACATAAAATTCTTTCAATGAGGACCTTTATGAAAGATAGAAGGCAGCATAATTAATTTACCTGTAAGTTAATTTGCACATAAAAATAATTGCTCTCTGATAGGCTAAATAGGACTGTGGATCTGGAAATCCATATCCTATGATTTAGGTCATTATTTATTTTCATTTTAAATGGCTTTTCTTGGCACACTGAAAGCATGAAGTTAAAAATATTAATATCAAAATAAATGTTTTAATGGGCAAGTTCTCCAAAGTATTTCACACTTCAAGTCTTTATTTTTAGACCAGATTGAAATGTCACAAAAGAGGCAGCTCCAGTTTGTCCAGTTTCCATTTCCACATAAACCTTCATTACTTACAAGCTATAAAATTAATGACAAATTAGGTTTGGGTTCTTTTTTTCCAGTTTGACTTAAAATCATAGAAAAATAGCAAATCAGGAAGTGATTTGATGTGAGGAAATATAATTTTTCCCTTTCAGGTGATTTTCACAATTAAGTTTGTAGCCATAATCTGTTCTTCAGGATTATTTCTCCTAATAAAACTCTATAACCTCATGAATGATATTATTAAAATATTATTCAAAATTATAACTGGTAATGACAGTATTGTTAACTCTCTAATAATTTTGGAGCCAGTGTGCAATGCCATAACTCACAGTGGGACTGGCTTTGTTTTGGAGCCTTTATTTTTTATGCAGTATAAAAAGTGGCAAGTTTCATAGGTGCATTTTCAATATTCAAGGGAAAAATCCAAACAAACAAGGAAATAAAATTAGGCTGAATGTGCAAAGTAACTTTGTTTTGACATGTAATATTGAAGCTCTTTGTTATTACTCTGAATGAAAATGGTAATTTCATCCTTTACTGAGGAAATTATAATTTTTAGATTTTGCAGAAAATATCCCACATATTTTACAAAACCCATAATATCGTTTTCTGAGCATTTGTTGCATCTCCTCGAAATTACACTTTTGAAATGAGTTATTGTCTTGTTTTGATGAAAGTAGAACATTTGGTTTCCTTCTTCTCCAGGCATTCTTTGGATGCTCAGGCAGTTTTGCATAGTTACATTGAAATATTGTTGATATATTTAATGTTTGCTCCTGACATTTCAGAAAACACTCTGAATATTCTCATGGTGGGAGGGTTTCTGTGCCTGAGAGTTTTGCACCAACACCAAATTAAAATATTTGTGAGATTTTGCAGATTATCTTCTTATTTCTACAGGAAGAAACTTTGGCTGCTTCATCTGGGGAGATAATTTACACATGAAAGTCCAAACTGATTAATATTTAGGCAGAGAATGTGGTTTTATTTAGGCAAAGAATGTGGTTTATAACCCCTCTTGTACAAGAAAGAACAGTTTGTTTCGTACTTCATGATCTAATCAAATTTCTGCTGTGGGATAAATTCCCTCAGTCTGTTGCAGATGTATCTGAGGAGGCCAAGGTGACTTTTGTGGGTGGTGCTGAGCGTAAATTTCTCCATTTTAAGTTTCTCAGTTCTGGCTGATCCACGTGAGAGGGGTAAATTTTTACAGATGCAAAATTTCAACAAAAGTAATTTCCATTGCACACAGAACTGAAGCATGGAGTAAATTACAGATGAAAATGTGACCCTAAAGGTACATTTTGAATAGCCACTAGAAAATAAAAGCTTTTATTTCTCTTGTGTTTGCAATGCAGCCATTCCTGTATTTTATTTTAGGACACGCTTTAGTGGCATGAACAATGTGTGGTGGATTGAAGGTGATGGAGATGAACGTTCTCTTTTCCATCAAGAATTATGAATAATAACATGATTTTCGCCTGTTTTTAGAGCTACTGACAGCTCTCAGGTGGATGTCCACAATGAATTGAGAATAACAAGATGATAATTTTCTCCCA
The DNA here is from genome assembly GCA_035583995.1 of Arremon aurantiirostris. Taxonomy (NCBI): domain Eukaryota; kingdom Metazoa; phylum Chordata; class Aves; order Passeriformes; family Passerellidae; genus Arremon; species Arremon aurantiirostris. The sequence goes on along the minus strand of JAXCLO010000242.1, from coordinate 2,808,942 downwards.
TTTAACTTCTACTTACCTTAAGCTCTTTCCCTTTTCCTCTATCCTTCATCTGCCATTGACATAAAAACTTTTGTTGAACAGGAGGCAACAGAAAGATCTTTAAACTTGTACTCATGCATTTGCTGACTATCCCTCTTTTTTCACTTCAGTCACTTCTGTAAGTTTGGATTTTAATTCTTTTCAACTTAAGAAAAAAATGTCTTGTAAAGGCAACAATAAATAAGAACACGAAGAAAAAGAAGGAGATCTGCTGTTTTTTAATGATCTTAGTCTGCAAATTAGAAAAGTAGGAATTTTAACTTCCCCTTGAAGAAAAGAATCAGGAATTGTTTAAAAGTTATGTTTGAGTGATGATGCCAAGCCTTTATCTGTTTTCTATTTGTCTGTTGCTATACCTGCAACAGACAAAATAATATATTAGTTATTTGGCAAAGCCAAATAAAATAAATAATAATAATATTATTTAACCATAATATTTATGAGAAATCCAAAATAATTTCAACCTACGTAGGGCACCACTTGAAAACTGATAAGATCATTGAAATCCATACTGGTTCTTAATTTTGAGGGGATGGAACACCTTCATTTTAGAGATTCACTAAATGCTCTTCACTGAAATTTAAAAAAAAAAAATTGTCCTGAATGGACTTATAGTGTTTTATTAGAGATATTTCTGCTAACTAACACTGATATAGAGGATGAACCTATGGATTCTATGCAGAATCACCACCATTAGGATTAAGAGAACCTGACACAAGTAAATACTGTAAGAAACCCTGTTTTGTGTTAATTTCAACAAAGCTATCTCTTGATGAATTGAGGACGAAGATTTAGAGATGAAGAGTTCAATCTTTCCTCACTCCAAGCACTTATAAATATGCAGTGAGCCACAAAGGCTGGAGCTGCAGCGAGCAGGTGATAAAATGTATTTTGCACTGTTTTGTCCTCATGCTATTGCACCTTGCTCAGCAGATAATTTATTATGCTAGTTCTTAATAAATAATTGATGGAGATCTGATAACACCAAATTTACAGAATATGGAGAGTGCTTTATTAGAACATTAATATGCTCCAGGTGTGTTTTATTGGTCAATTAACGCACGCCTCGAGGTGTGGGGTGATATATGAGGCGGCAGTGGGAGCTTTGGGTGACTGGGATGGTAAAACACATCCTGGAGGGGCTTAATGGTGCTGGAAAGTGAGGAAAGGTTCTGCAGAAATTGCCCTGTGGTTTGGAGGTGCAGGCTAACCTTAAACAAGGAAGCAGGAGCTCTGGAAGCAGGCTAACAATAGCAGCGTGGGGCTTTTATGGAAATTGATTTACTCCGGTATTTGGGAGAAACTGTCTTAGGGCTAAGGTGGTTTCCATTAATTTCCCAGCTTTCCCAGCAAAGTTGTAAAAGTTAGTTTATCTCCCTCATGCTTTATTTACAAAGCCATGTAGAACACAAGGCTACTTGTTATCCCTGAGTGCTGCTCTTAATCAAGGTGGGAATATAGCCCAGATTTAGGCTGCTTTTAAAACCCTTCTTTTAGAAATATATTTCTTTATACCCAATAGATAAGTGTTTTGGGGGTGGGCTGGGATGTTTTTTTGCTGGTTGGATTGGAGGTTTGTTTGTTTGTTTTATGGCTTCAGGTCTTTATTTATGTGCTGCTTGTTGCTTTTTCCTCTGCATTTTGGCAAGGCTCACATGGCATCCCTTGACTATCATTAGATATCTCCTTCTTTCTCTCTTGTCTGGTTTTTATTCCATGCACAGCAGCAGATCAGTAGCTCTGGGCTCCCTTTTTGAGCAGAGTGGCTGAAGGGAGGATGGAAAGCTGCTCCTTTGGATGCCTGTGGTTCCAAGGTGAAACTCTCCTAACTACATGCAAAGGGCTCTGAGAGCAAAGGGCTTCAGCAACAGCTCAGTCCAAGAGTCCAGCTGACCCTGGAGAAATCAACAGGCAGCAAAAAATGCTCACAGAAAAAGTGTTAGAGCAGAGCAAACATACAGATATTTCTCTGGGTATGGCTTTTCATATTTCTGTCTGCAGTATTCTTCACCAGAATATTATATCCAAACCATTTTGCTTAATAGCACTTGAGGGAGTTCTCTTTCATTTTTCTAAGAGGTTTTTAATCTTTCTGCCTATTAACATCCAACCTGTCCTTTTGGAAGGTATTCCATCATTTTAATTCTGAATTTTGAAGGACAAGTTTGATTTACATCTTTGCTCTTTATGTTCAAGCTGCTGCCACATGCTCTCATCCCTATGGATCTTGTGTGGTGAATTATCAATATTATCTCAGTCATCCTATGTCCCCTCTCCGTGTTCTCACCCATGCTGAAGAAGCCTCAGCTGCTTTCTGTTTTAAGCAAATTTTGTTACTTTATTTTTTTTTCCTTCATTCTTTTGTAGCTTATGAATATATGCAAAATCAGGGGTTCCTATGAAACTTTTCAGAGTTTCTCTGTCAATTTTTAATCCCCCTAACTGGTTTGTCCTATTTCCTACCTGTTTAGTAGCACACCAGGGAAATTTTTACCGCACACAAAACATGTCTTTATTGTGCAGTATAAAGTAGTTGTTTTGGGAGTTCTGATCTTATCATGTGCACAAAACTTGTTTAAAGTTTTTGGAAAATTCCTTTAGGTTTTAAAGGTTCAGTGTCTGTCTGGAAAAACCCAGATGGCTTTTTTGCTGTTTGGTTTAGGCCATGGTAAGTGAGACCAAGCTGCCATGTCCAGCTGAAGGTGAGAATGGGCTGGACAGAGCCACCAAATGTTTTGTCTGCCCTGAACTCTGCTGCTTGCTGGGGTAAAAGAAAACCAATGGAAACACCAAGAAAAGTGGGATTCTTAATCTCTTACTCAGGAGGTAGCACCCCAAATTCCTCTCTGGTCTGTAACAGAACAGGTAGCAGAGAGGGAAGGTTCATTTTAAAGCAAATCTTTTCCCTCAACTCCCATTCAGACCAGATGATCATCAAAACACAAGCCCTGCATTTGCACCTACCTGCTCAAACCTGGGGTGTTTTCTGTGTTGCAAAGGCAGATGGATTGCTTGAAACATTATTTTTACTTCAGCAGGTAATTACCCAATTAAATGCTCTACCTGATTAAATGCTGGAAAAAGTATTTAGGATCATTAGTGGTAACAAGACTGGCAGAAGGAAGGGAGCATGCAGAATAAAAAGAACCTGCTGCCCTCCCTCCCAGCCCTTCTGTGAAGAGACAAGTTTAAAATGAAGATTGTGAAGGGAGCTGGACCAGTATCAAAAGCAGGGTGACTTGCAGAATTTCAAACCCAAGGCAAAAGCCAACAAACAAATGAGTTAATGGGAGCTGATTTCCCTTTGTTCAGGGGTCCAGGGCAGGGATGGATTTGCTGTGACTGAAGTGCTCACTTGTTCTACAGAACCAGACTCCCTACATGGAGATTTATTTTCTGGTTTGTTTATCCCTGCTTTGCCCCAGGCTTGCTGAAATCAGTGGAATTATTGAGCAAAAAGGTTCTGAGTAGAAACCAGATGCCCAGTTCCTGGAGTTTGGGAGGGAATATCACCTAGCTGCTCCAGTGGACGAAAATCTGACTCCTTCTGGAAAACAAGGTGGATGGAGAGCAAACAAACACCTCAGGGTTTGTCTGAATGTGGCTGATTGAGGACTTCCAGCCTGTGCTCCCCTCCTGAGCACACCTGGAGCTGCTGCACTTCTCCTGCCCCTCCCAGCCTGACCCCAGGCATGCAGGCAGCTCCTTTTATTTATTCATGCATGCATTTCTTTAGCTTTGGCTGTTGCCTGGTCTTTGCTGGGCCACATCTTTGTTCCTCTTCTGTCAGTGATCCAAAATCTGTGTCTGTGGCCACCCCTGGGGGAAGCTGCTCTCTCAAAGCTTGGTGTGCTCTGCCCTCTCTGCAAAGGTTTCCTATTATTGTGTGCCTGGAATTAGCACTCCCATGTGGCTTATTTAGTTATTTAGTTCTTCAGGATCAAAGCTCTATTCAAACAAAAAATGGTGCTCGGATGATTGTTTGAAACTTTTGATATATAATGGGGTGAGGATGTTTACGTACCAAAACAAGGCACTCTATAAAGAAAAAACTTACAGCAGAAAAAAGGATTTTTCTGCTGAATGATCATGCAAAATATGTTGTGACTGACTAATTTTTAAGTAGGAACTATTATTGATAATTTATTGGGCAGGCGAGAATCTTCTCTAGCCCTGCCTGGAAGCCAGAAGGGAGTGATGGGCAGCGGGCTTAGAAGGGAATGTGATATCCACACAACAAATACCAGCACTGCTTTTGACTGCAGATGAGCCAAAGTTGTTTATAGCAAATACCTCTGAGGAAAAAGTTTTTTGAGAAAGTCTGGTATTTTGGCTGTCAGATCTGCTTCAGGTCTAGTGATTACCAACATCTTAGCTGCTTCAATTCCCTGATGAGCTGCCTTGAAAAGATGAGTTTTATAAATCACCTCACAGCCCTGCGCTGCAGAACCCTGGTGATCAGCAATGCAGTGACCACGTTTATGGGAAGCAAAGACATCATTTCAGGGAATAATGTGAGTGTATCAACTGCACACATCTTGATTGCAGACTCTGCAGGTAGCCAAGGTTTCTGTGGCTCGCTCCTTGACCCTCACCTTTGCTTTCACAGGCTGCAAACGTCTCACAGACGTGCATGGTGTGAACTGCATCTTAATGGCTGGAGATGGAGAGATTCCCCTCCATTCTTAATTGGGAGGTGGCTGTGGCTGTGCTATCCAGCCTCACAAAGATCTGCTGCTCCCTGCCTGCAGTTGCATTGCATCCCCGGGGAAAATATATATATATGATCATTTATAACAATGAAATATATATGACAATGAAGTATAATATATACATGAGCATTTATAACAATGAAAGTTGGCTTTAGAGTGTATATTTACATTACGATCTATAAATATTCCCACACTTCTGACAGATGTTAAGTTTTTCTATTTTTGCTTCACTTCCTATTTTAACTCAGATCTCTGTACTCTTTTTAGGCTGCAATGATTTTTGCTGCCTATTAATGAATGATAAATAGCAATTTCAGTCCATGATGGCTTTCCCAAGGACAGGGCATGGATGGGTGGCAGGTCCAGTGAGCCTCCAGCACACAAAGCTCTCCATATGTGAGTGAAAGTGAAATCCCTGCCTTGTGTCACTTGGATTTCCATGTGGAGGCTGAAGGGTTTTCCCTTTTGAGATACCCGCCTGCTGCACCCACTCCCCCTTTTATAGAGAGAAGGAGAAAAGGCCTGATTAGACAAAGCAGAATCATCATCAGAGTGTCAAGAGATAAACCAGGCCTTGTTATCTCCAGGTACCTGCAAAAAAAGGGAGATAGGGACAGGAGAGGTAAAAGCTGCTCAGCTTTAGGTTGGTAGAGCTGCTGAGCACATGTGGGTTGTTATACTCTCTGTCCATCCTGAAATCCATGGGATACAGTGAAATATGGGAAAATATTTTAGCAGGCAAGCTTTACTCTCTCCTAAACTCGTTGTTTATAACAGCAAAATATAATCTCAGCCCTTCAGTGTAAAAGAAAGTGATGTCTTTGAGGCTGAAAATAAAGGCAGGGCTAAGGATGTCTGTGGAGAAAGAAGCCACAAACCATTAGGAATGGATGGTGGGGGCAGAAATGGCAGGAGAAAGTGATTTCAGTGAGGTTGTGCTGCAGTACCAGGCTGGGCTATGGGTTATGGTTCTGCACAGCTGCTTCTCCTCCCAAAACCAGGAGAATGAGAGCGGGTAACCAGGTTCTCAACTCTGCACTGCCCCAAGATTTATCTTCAAAAGGAACATATATTTCTATTTCTATAATCCATTCTATTCTAATAGATTTCATCTATTTCAGATTTCTGTACTATTACCAGAACCTGTAACTCTCTCAATGGCCAGGTTTCAGGTTTTTGGGTGGTTTATTTGTACACAGTGAATCAGCTCCAGATCTTCTGGCTTCATTGTTCCAGCCTCTTCTTTGGCTCATCCTCCAACACAGGTACAGGGCCATGTGTTAATTAGGCAGCAGGCTAATGGACTTTGGCAATCTGCAAATTGCATCTCTAAATCCACTTCAAATGTAGCTAAAATACATGGAATCTACCCTCGATTTAAAAAGCTCTCTTAAAAGATAACTCACCTACTGAAATGACAGAAATGGGTTTCAGATGTTTGCTATGTTTGTGGTGTTTTCTGCAGCTCATACATACCAAATCCAAAGTCAGTCAGCATTAGATGTCAGAACAGCAATTCCTATTATGTTCCCTTAGAAATTTTTGCCATGATGAAAACTATAAACAAAATTAGGTGAGATCTTGAAATAATCCCAACAGGATTTCCAGAACTCAATGTTTCTTTATTTTCTCTTTTTTAGCCTGAAATACATTTTTCTACTTTTCTATTCAGATAGAAAAATGGAATTTTCTTCTGTTTAATATGAAGGTATATTCATGTTATGTTATAGAGTATCATCAGAATTGCTTTGCAGACTGCTTCAAAAGAGAAAGGAGCAAACCTTCCACACAACAAATCACATAAGAGGTTGGTTTTCCTTTTTTCTAACCAGTCTTTACAGTAAAACCATATTTTTTCCTAACCTGAGGAGCATTTGTAGCTCTGAGGGAGTCTTTGAGTTTATCTCCTGCTTCCCAGTGTCACAGAAATGTGATAACCAGCAGAGTGCTCACAGGCGAGGTGGGATTTTTGCTGGGTGGAAATTTGGGGTTTATGATCAGAAATCTTCCATCCTTTGCCATTTGTGAGGGCCCTGGCACAGGACAGTGTGATGGTGTTCACAGGGGTCCCAGGGAGAGGGAAGAGATGAGGATCTGACCCCATGTTTCAGAAGGCTTGAATTATTATTTTATGATATATATTACATTAAAACTATACTAAAAGAATAGAAAAAAGGGTTTCATCAGAAGGCTGGCTAAGAATAGAATAGAAAGGAATAATAAGAAAAGTTTGTATCTCTGACAGAGAGTCCGAGCCGGCTGACTGTGATTGGCCATTAATTAGAAACAACCACATGAGATCAATCCCAGATGCACCTGTTGCATTCCACAGCAGCAGAT
>JAXCLO010000242.1:2785177-2801751 GCA_035583995.1 Arremon aurantiirostris | reverse complement strand
CATTGTTTGCATTTTGTTCCTGAGGCCTCTCAGCTTCTCAGGAGGAAAAACCCCAAGGAAAGGATTTTCCATAAAAGTTGTCTGTGACAGGACAGAAGGCAGCAAAAGGTGACAGAGCCATGGTGAGTTATTGAAATCCAGGAGTTTGCAGCTTGATCAAAGCCACTTCTGAGGTGGCCCAGGAGGTTCTGCCCAAGCCAGGGGAGCCTCAAGCACAGATTGTGTCAGGCGATATCAGAGAACATCTGCTGCGGCCACAATTCCCCATGTGAAACGCTGTGCACCTCTGCTGGCACCCTGTGTGATCAGGGCAAATGGGATTGCGTGTAATCCTGCCCGGTGTGGCGCAGACAATGGGATTACACAGCTCCTGCAGAGAGGCTTTGCTGCACCGCCACCAATTACAGCAGAGCCCAGGGGCTAATCGCTGATCAAACCGCTCTGGAAACTAAGGAGAGAGCAAAGATAAAATAACAAAAAAGATCTGTGCTGCTGTCTGAGTGATGAGAATTAGTACAATAATACCTAAATTCTCCCCTAATAAAATATAGAACAGAATTTTCAAGGCTCTGAAATTTCCCTGCTAAGAGCAACTGCTGCATTATGATTAAAGGAACAATCCACCATTTTCAGTGGAAAAGTTAATCTCTCTCTCTTTTCCTGGAGAAAATCTGGTTTCTGGTTGTTTGCTCCTCATGGTTAATTTGGAGTTCCATAGAATATCTATCAACCTGTACATCAGATAATCACCTACCCTCAATGATGTGTATCAATCACACATGGTTGGGTGACAGAAAGAGCACAGGAAAAGAACACAAACTGACAAAAACTTGGAAATTTATTGTGCAGAGTGGGAGGAATTTGGTGCTGGAGGCTGCAGGAGAGATGAGGCAGATGAGAAGTCAGTCCTTTGGAGATGCTGAGATCTCTCACAATGTGTTTAATGGGAGCTGAATGCACAGAATTGGGCACTGGAAGATTTATTCACTGGGTTGTTTTCTAATGAGACAGAAGAAAAGATCGCAGATGAGAAAAGTAAAATATTCAATAGTTTTGTGATTGCTCTCCAGAAGATGATCCTCACAGTTAATAAAACATGGTGATTGCTCCCAATTTAGGGTAGGATAATTTTTTAGGCTCTTTCAGTCATTTAGTATGAAAAAGCAAAAAATTAAACATTAAAAACATTTTTTTAATGAAAAAGTAAGATTAAAATTCAAGTTCATTAGGTTTTCTTATGGAGCAGAGAGGCTGTGAAACTTCCTTTAGTAGTCAATTTCTTATCTCTATTCCATTAGATTCAGGTGTTAAAAAGAAAAAAGTCTTGGGGAGAAAAAATCTTGAAGTAATCTTAATTTTTTTTTCTCCTTAATAATGTCATAATACAGTTCTGAGATAAATATATATTGTATTGGGATTATCTGTGTGATGGAATTGATTAGCATCTTGCTGGACCCTTTTATAAAGCTCTCAATAAAAGGTGTTTGCACTTTTTGGGAGTTCCTTGATTCTAACATGCCCCACTGCCAGCCCCCATTACCTCTGCCCAAGGTGGTCACCAAAGAAAACTGTCTAGAAGACTCTAAAACACCACTTCTATTCTGGTTTGTTTTATTTTTTTCCTTCCAAGAGGTTTTAATTTCAAAGTCCTTGCTGGTGGAAAATTTACCACCAGAAAAACCAGATGGAAAAATTATGGAGGGGTTTTTTGATAATCAGATTAACAGAAACATGGCTGCATTTTTTTTTTCCTGGGTATTTACTGACAGATGGGTATAGATATTGAAATTTGTATCAGCCATTGCATTGCACTCTCATCCAAATCTTTTTATAAAGTCTTTAATAAAGTCATCTTGCATTATAGAAGCTAAAGAGGCTCCCCCTGGTTCTTGCAATAGGCAATGGAGATTTGATCACAACCCTACTTAGGAAAATGATAGAAGCAAGACTGGCTTTTACTAAAAGATTCTTTTTTCCCCCTAAATTCTGTGTGCAATTTGCAGCTGTGGATGAGATGTGTACACAGATGAGGAACTGAGGAGAAGCAGCTGCAGTGCTGCCCCAGTTAAATCCCTGAACTTGTGCCTCAGGGAAGTTTTCTGTGACAGGAGTGAAGGCAGCAGCACCTCAGGAGCTGATGCAGGACGGGAGAAGGTGATTTCTGATTTCTCTGGCAGTCACACATCAGCAGCAGAAATTCTGTGCATGCTGAATAACAAGTTTTATGCGAATCAATCAGATATCATCATAAATGCTGTTCTGCCTGCCTTGGTGCTGAAGAAGTTAAGCTCCACTGGAGAAGAGCAATATTAAACATTCAGAGCTGAAGTGTGAGGAATTCAGGAAATGTTGGGCCAAAATACCTGACTGGGGTGTTTACATTTCATTCATCACCCTGCTCTGTCATTCTGAATGCCTTTTCTATTTCAATAAGGTGAAGAACAAACTTATCAGTATCTTTGTGAGGATTTGCAATCTTCCTCAGAATCCCCTCAGTTTTGTGAAATGCCAGCCTGGTATTTGCACTGTGCAGCGCCAATCACCCATCTGCATCCTGTCACAGAGGCCACTTCCCACAGAAGGTGGTGGCTGGGGGAGAAGAAAAGGAGGAAAACATCTTTTCTGTCAATTTTGTAGCTGTTGCTGCTATGGTTTGTTCAGTCTTGCACAGTTCAGTCAAGTAATGCTCATTAATCTAGGCTGGAATTCCTTCCTGGAAGGCTTTTAATGTCTCATTTTCTGGATTCTTCCCTTCAAAAAAAGCATTTACCAAATCCTCCACCATTGAAGGTGATTCTGTTCTGTGTTAGATGCACGTGAATGTTCTAGAAACACTGGGTTCATCTAAAAATTGGTGACACACTGAGGGGTGAAACCTTTGTGCCTGCTAACTTGGATTGAAGTTTCTTTACAGCAAAAGATTTGACAGATGACAAAGTAACAGCAGAAAACCTGAAGGTGCAGGCACACAGGAGCTGTGTGCTGTACATCCATCATTTTCATTGCTGTTATTCCCCCATGTCTTCATTCCTGCTTCCCATAAAGGAAATTTGGGCTCAGAGCTCGGGGCTGGGGTGATGCTCAGGCTGACCATCAGCACGGGCAGTGCCTGGCACATCCCATCTGTCATTCCTGCCCTGCTCCTCTTTCCAGCCTGTCCTGACAGCTGTGCCCACCACAGCTGCTCTGCAGCACGTGCACCTCAGCGGGGTTTGCCCTTTGATGATATCATTATCTTCCTGATAAGCAGATTGTGCATCAGAGTGTTTGAGCTAGTTGACAAAAGGATAAAATTCAGTAGGTGTGACTGAGGAGCAGCTGAGCAGGTGAGAGCGCAGCAATGGGATTTTGTGAGACGTGGACTTGTCTCACAGGTAGTTTCTGTTAAAGATGGGGCAGATCTAATAAAGGCAGCACCTGATCAAGTTACTGTCAATTTGGTGGGAAATTATGGACATCACAACCAAATTTTCAACTCGTCTGTGTCATTATGGAAACCTCACAAGTTCAGTGGATTTGATTTGCAGGGAACCAAAGCAGATGAATTGTCCTGGAAGACAAATCACTGTTTCATGTGGATAAGACCTGATTACTTCTGTTTTCCTAGCAAGCAACAGCAGAAGATTTTGTGGGTATATGACAGAAATTAAAATGTAGATTTCCAGAGCAAAGAGCAGCAAGAAGGACTGACAGCTGAGTGATGCTGTGCTCTCCTAGAACAGTAATTATTACTGCATTCAAGATTTCACATTTTCCCTATTCTCTATTTCTCCTTCTCCTTTCATCATTTGTTGCAAACCTGATTTTGTGTTCTTAATATCTCTGAGAGGTTTCTGAGCCATCAATTTGCAGATTGTGAGCATGATGAAGTTCCTGGCCAGCCAGGAGGGTGCTCAGGTTTTGCTGGGTTCTGCCTCTTGTGCATCCCCCTGCTCTCATCTTTCCTCGTTGGCTGCTTGGGAAAAGAACAATTTCCCTGAAAAACAGATATTTACTGCCTTGAGATACTCATTGGTGCCTTACAGAGAGCAAATTCACAGCAGAAAAGTTTGTAAACAATAGAAAAAATAAAAAGAAACACTTTAAAATTGTTTTTGCTTTAAAATGTCTCATGCACCTTGTGCCTTTGGAAGCTGCTTTGTATGGCACCATTTTTTTTCTTCAGATGTGCATTGTTTGAATGCAAATATATCACTAAAAAAATCTTGAAGACATTTAAAATGATCAGCAAATCCCATTTAATTTGAAATGTTTGGCAAGTCTTCAGAATGTCATTGAAGAAAAGGAGGATGCCCTTGGAGTAAGATCCCACAGATTCCCCAGTTCCTTTTTGTGCAGTGTCCAGGTCCTTTTGGGGTTTTTCTTGTTTTCAGGCGCCCATGCTGCATGTAAACCTTCAAAACGTCTGCTTGAATAACCCCTTGATACTATTTCATTTTAAATGAAAATAGTTTTTTTCATTTTAAATGAAAATGTCTTAATTTTTCTACTTTCTATTTTAGGATAACTTCTGATTACTGTGATCATCAAATTACAGAAAGAATTTCACTCTCTCCCTTCATCCCTGCTCCTTCACTCAGCTGGATTTTCAGGAGATGCATTTAGCTAATAGAACAAGAAATTACAAGTGTATGAATAATTGTTTTTAAATGCTATTTAAAGTCCTATATATAGCATGAGTTTCCTGGAAATCTTTCCACATACTGTTTGGTAGGAAATAGTCTCCAAGCAGGTTACAATGTTAATTTGATAGCTAAACCTTTCCCAATAGTTGTGTTCTTGATTTGCTTATAAAAGAAATCCCATTTTAGGCTGAGTGATTGCAATCAATTTGCTGTTACCAAGTTAGCAGAGAAAGGAGCTGTACCACATCATATGGAAAAAAAAATAAATCCCAAGCAATTAATGCTTGCAAAAGCATTCTTAAAACTCCATCCTGAAATGTGTGATTCAGGCCAGTTTTTATCCCAACTGCTCAGTAAAAATGCAAAGAGAGGTTAATATGATAAAATATGGGACTACTTAAGCTGTTAATTTTCTAGCCAAGTTTAGATGAATATCATGGACTGGGATGCTAAAAGCCATCTAACATAAATGTTTAATGAACAAATAAAGCTGTCAGAGGCAAATGCGCCCTGCACATTATGGATGGATTTGCTTTGGGTAGATCCTGCAATCAGAGCCATTGTCTGATCAAGGCCCAAAGTCTGTTTTCCACCACTTTAGTATTTTTTAATAGTCTGCTCACAGGCTGCTTTTTGGGCTTGTGTGGCCTGATTTTTGGGCCAGAATTACAGGACCAGTTGTGCAATTCTTCAGGCTTTCCAGGCTTGCAAATATTTTTATTGACTTGACCAAACTTCAGCTGTGAGCCTTCTGTCCAACTTCTAAAAATCCACAGAAATAAAGACAAAAATCTCCTTTTGCACCCAAACATAGGATCTCAGGGCTGGAACACTTTAAAGGATTTAGCAGAAAGCAGCAAATTCCCTTGTAAAAGAAAATATTGTTTCCACCTCAAACACTTCTAACACAACCCACAGAACATCACCACCACGGCAAAGATCCATTTTCTCTATTTAATAATAAACCTTGAAGTGGTATCTACAATATGTTTTTATGACTCCCTAGAACCCGTGTTTTCATTTCCATTTGGATATGTTTCATATAAGGCATTATTGATTTTTCCAGCCAACATGGATCTTTGGGAAAAAAAATAATGATTTAGCCTTTCACTATGGATTCTTCTCATTTAAAGGCCTGTAGAATGGTTTTGGAATGCTGACTCACTGAGGTTTTTTTGCTTTTTAATTTTTTTTCCTAGGGAGGTCTAATGCCTACCAAAACCCTAAGGTATATAGTGAGGGAATATCTTTAAAATATTAAAAATTTTGTGCAGAGTGGAAAAATTTTTATAAGCTCTGGTGAGGGTGACTATATGCATTTTCTTCAATACATCAGTAGAAGTCACAGTAATTTCAGCAATTCCTTGTGGGTAAAAGGGCATCACTTTTGTTGTAGATTTCCTACAAATGTTGTAATCAAAAGAGTTACCTTTGAACCCAAGGACTTCATTTTACTAAGACCTGGAAAGAAAATGAACATTTCTTTGGATAAAGCAGATAATGTGACATTAAAGTCTGAAAAGTTGATGTTCCACAGTGTAGAAATAAATGGCCAAAACCTGGCAAACAGCATGTTCTACAAGAAAATAAATTAGAGTGGCATAACTATGGTGACTGCTGAATTTGTACTAATCATTTGTAAATGAAATCCTCTTTTCATTAGCATTTCCATGCTTGCATGCATAATTTACAACAAAGGTTTGCAGGCACTAACACAGTTTTCATAAATGAGTCGTAATTTTGGTGCTGCTGGAACCTTGGAAACTTTTTAATGCAGTTGGATTTTTACATAGGCAGAAAAGCATAACCTTGATTTTCTAAAAGTCAGATTTAGTGTTTAAAATGTATGCAACAGACCTGATTTCCATCCTGTATTTCTTTTTGTAGCAGCCTGAATGCAAAATAAGTATAAAAAATGACCACAGCTACCAGATAGTGGTAAAATAGTGGGTTTAGGGCCTGTTTGCTGCAAAATGCTGGAATTGTTTTCTAGGTGGGCACAGGCTGAGAATAATGCAGGCTGTTGAATAGGGATTTGATACAGCTTTACCTAATAGGAGTAGGAAATTATATTAAGTCCCTGGGATTTTAAATTATCTGATGTCGAGAATGCTGATCATATTCTATTGTTCCTGCTGCAATTCTGATGGGGAAAGTTCTTTTATGAATCTGGCTTGTGACCGTGTTCACAGGGGTTCTTGGATGAGGGAAGAGGCGAGCATTTCTCTATATTTCAAAAGGCTTGATTTATTATTTTATGATATATATTACATTAAAACTATACTAAAAGGATAGAAGAAAAGGTTTCATCAGAAGGCTGGCTAAGAATAGAATAGAATCAGAAATAATGAAGAATTGTAGCTTCTGTCTCAGACAGAGAGTCCGAGCCAGCTGACTGTGATTGGCCATTAATTACAAACAAACCAACATGAGACCAATCACAAATCTACTTTTTGCATTCCACAGTAGCAGATAACCATTGTTTACATTTTGTTTTTGAGGCTTCTCAGCTTCTCAGGAGGAAAAATCTACGGAGAGGATTTTTCATTAAAAGATGTCTGCGACACTGGCTGGCTTTATATTTTGATAAAATTTAACTGTGGCTCTGATCTGGAACTGTTCAATTATGCTTCTAGAAATAGGCTGAAAACCATAACTCTAACTAGTCATTTGGCCACATTTTGAAAATTGGCTGCATATTTTGTTTTCACTTTTCATGGTTCCTTTGCTTTTGCTTTCTCTTGCACAAATGTTCTTGAAACAATGGGGAAGCTCCTGTCAGCTGGGACACAGAACATGGCCAGGGTGGATGGGTTCTTCTTCACCTCTTTCCTCTGCCTGATCCCATCATTTGTGCAAGGAAAGGAACAGAAAATCCATTTCTGTGCTCCCATCTTGCAGCCAAAGCCCTGCAGCAGCTCAGAACTGGCTGAGGAGAATGGGCTGGGGTGGGATTGTGTCCAAAGCCTCTGCAGGGCTGGGAAGGGCTGCCTGCTCCCTGCCCTGTGTCATCAGAGCCCTGCTGGGCACAGAGGGCAGCAGGGATTATTTTCATGAAGCAAAATCCATTCAGAATCTATGGGATGTCTGTGTTGTTGGCTTCAATGGATTTTGCTTGGTGGGAACCAATCTCAGTTATTGTTGGTGCCCCACAGCTCTGCATGGCCCTGGGGCTGCCCCTGCACTCAGGAAGGGGAGCAGCACTGGAGTTGTGTGACCATTAAACATAAGGAAATTAAACATTGAGAGCCTTTAAAATCACATTTCTGTGTGGGTCATGAGAGTGAAGGTTCTGGCGTGTGGGAGAAGCAGATTTCTGAAAAATGTGCTTGAGAGGATGGTGCAGACTGAGGATGGGCATGGCCCTGCACGGTGGGCTCTGCTGAGAGCAGGGTGAGATCCTTCTCTCATCTTTGACTTTTATTTCTTGGGGGTTTTGGTGGTGTAGGTAAGATGATACAACCCCCCAAAAATCAATATATTTATCCCACAAAGATTAGAGATTTAATTTCATGGGGAAAGCCAGAACAAACCTTCCTGCAGCTCTGCTTGGCAGCGGGGTGAGGGACAATTTTAATGCCCCTTTTTAATCAGCATCTGAGTGGGAAGGAAACCTTGCAGCCCAGCCATGTCCTGCAGTGGTGTCAGGCAGGCTGTGCTCATCCTCTGCTGCTTGGGGATGGAAATTGAATTGTGACAGATACACAGAGCAGTGCATTGCCTGGAGACTGAAATCAATGCTTGCATGTGCTCAAATGAAATTATTTTTCACTTGCACCTCTTTTAAGTGAAGTCATTTTAAAGGGGGTCTATATTTTGTACTTTGCATGCATTGCTTTTGCCTTCCTGAAGAAAAATATCTGAACAATAAATCATCACTAGAGGAAGTTTTGCCATGTTTAGTGATTTCATGAGAGATATTTTTCTACCTATATATTATGCAAATACTTCTCAGGTATATAGGAAACAGAAATTGGCTCATTTTGCACAGATCTGAGTGTAAAATGTCTGTGGGTTTGGGGTTTTTTCTTCCTGGGATAATTTTACAAACCAAATTGGTTAACAGGAACGTGTGCATCAAATTTTTTATAAGATTCAGAATTTACAGCCCCCATTACCTCCAGTGAAAGATCTGCCTGTGTGTTTTGAACACCAAATTTCAAAGTGTTTTTTGGGCAGTTTTAGTATAGTGTTATAAGGAAGAATTTTAGTGTGGTAGTAAAATCTTACATCTGCTTTATGAGAGAGACAAATGCAGGTTTCTTAAGCAGAATATTATCGTGTAGAATGCTTGTAAGATTTGTTAGAAAATCAAACTTAAAAGACTGTCATTTTCTTTTGAGAGACAATTTAGATCACATTGCCAAAAAAATTCTTATAACTCTAGTTAAAGTTAGTATAAAGAACTTCCTCTAAAGTACTTAAGCACTTTAAAGTATTCTTTATAAAATTCATTACTTAAGTGGAGATAAATCTAACCTAAAATATCTACATTCGAGCATTAAAAATTTGAGAAATTAAAATAAACGCTCATTCTTCTTTTTTGCCCTGAATGGTGACCAAAGTCCAGCTTCCAAAGAGTTTAGAAGTAGTTTAATTGCCCCCCTGGTGTTTTAAAGCTAAAAATATCTGTGTGAATATTTTATTATTGATTGTATAATGTATTTGATATATTGATTATTTTATCAGTGACCATACAAAACTGAGTGAAGCTGTTGTGGGGGCAGACCAGTTTGGCTCACTGGAATTTCCCATGGAGGAGCCCTGGAGGATTTACCCAAAGATAAATCAGAGTAACATTTCTGTTGTTACATGTGTAATTCAAAGGAAGAATGAAATGGAGGAAAATATTTTCCTCAGATTTTTTCCTCTCTTCACCCATTTGTGAGAAGTGTTTTTGTTTTCTGCATGGAAAGGACACAGAACCTTCAGTTTTCATGGAAACAGAATTGTCTCAATTGTGTGTATTGGCTTTTCTGGATTCTCTGAACCATAAATTCTTGAAAATTTTTCCCCAAACCAACCAGATTCCACTGAAATTATAGAATTGATGAACAATATTTGAGCTCAGCCTGGGTCAATCTGTCCCCAGGGCACGAGGAGAGCATTGGGATCAGCAGAGGAGCTGCAAATTCATCTCCTGGCCACAGAGGGCACAGAAAAGCAGAAGTGATCCCTTGAAATGAACAATTCCACAGTAATAATAGTAATAATAGTAGTAATAATAATAATAATAATAATAATAATAATAATAGTATTGAAATACCACTGAATGGGAGCACTCAGTTTTAGACTCCTTCAGAAGATCTGCATTTCAGTAGAAAGAACAATTCCCTCAAAATTCAAACTTTTGGGGAGATTTCAAGTTTGTCCACATTATTCCAAAGTTTGTTTTTATGGTTTAGAGCGCCTTAAATGGAAAACTGGTGTAATGGACTTCAAAATGACTCTTTTTTTTTTTCTCCTTGCTGACCTTGTGTTTAAGTCAGAGGAGTTGAATGAAATTTATTGGCAGCTTTTATAATTGTTTTGAAACCACTCTCCCTTCTCACTTTGTAACTGAATGAGTTGGCAAAGCTTTCCAGAAGGTCACTGGAAAATCGCTGGCCTCAGCCTTACTTAAAACAACATTTGTTAACTTAAGTTACATTTACTCTTAAAAACAAATTCACAGTTTAAAACACTGGTAGAACATGGATTGGCCAATCATAGTGGAATTTCTCAAGGCACTCCCCATAATTTCCATCTTTTATGGAATATAAATATAATTCCATATTTATAAGTATAATAAATATGGAATTATAAATAGAAATAGATATGGAATTATAAATATCAAAATTATATAAATATAATTTCCATATTTTATGACCTTATCAGTACTTCTGTCCATCTGAGTAAATACTTCTCATTTCCAAAGGCAATGTTGCTCTAGTCTGAAATAATCCCAATTATCCCATTGCATAAGACCCCCAGCTCCAGAGAAGTTAGGGAAATGGAAACAAGGATTCTCTGAGATTTTAAAAGTTTCAACTATATTTTCCTCTGGGGAGGCTTGGAAACAGAAATATTGCAAACTAACTGTTGGCATTTCAGGATGTTCACGGCTATGTTCAATGTTAACAAGATTTAGCAAATTCTCCTTCCTCAGTTCAGAAACTCAGCTGAAAAACTCTGTATCAATCTTTGGGGTAGCTGAATAATTCCCTAATTCCTCTGTGTAACTCAGGTAACAAACAAAAAGCTTGCAGCAGCATGAAAACTTTAAAGCTTATAATCATGGCATGTACAAATAGCAGTATTGTGTTAGATGTGTTTCCGTCACCAGATTTCCTAGGGATAAATTGACAATAAATTGTATTTTTTTCTTATTATTTTGGAGTGCTGTTGCAGTTTGTCTTTCCCAAAACCTAATTAGGCTTATGTATCATGCACCACTCAAAATTGTTCTGCCTAGCCTGGAGTTAGGCTGATTTGTTCCGTTCCAGGGTGAGAATTTTCCTTCTAATACTTCTCCTGGGAATCTTTAAGCAAGAAAGGCATCATTTCCATTAGGATTGCTTCACTGTACACTCACACCAAATGTTGGGTGTTTGTATATTCTTGTATATCTTTGCTCTGTGTTCTGAAAAAATAAAGGAAAATAATAACAACACAATCTCATTACTGCTGGAGAAAATATAAGGTTTTTTTTCAACTAATGCATCAGTTCTGACAATCTTCTTATTTATGAACAAGTTCAAATCATTTGTATCAAAACTGAGACAATTCAAGACCTGAAAAAAACCCCAGAGTATATTTTGTTATTTGAAATAAAAACCCAAACATAAAGTATTTGTGTCAGGTGTGCCTTAATTCATTGTAACCCGTTCAAGGTCTGTTCGGAACAATTCGGAGAACACAGCTGACAGCCACGAGTGTTTTGCTTTGGATTAACAACTCATTGGCTTGGGTTTTGTTTTTGAAGCAGAAATCCTCCATCTCTGTGCTGCTCACTCAGGTAAGAGGATTTATTTGTGCACCTTACTTTTTATTCCCTGCATTTGATAAGGGTGCAGCTTTGCTGTTGGCATTTCCATGGTATCAAAGGTACACACCAGAAATCCAAATAAGTTATTTGCTGGAAGAGAGCCAAAAAAACCGCCCAAAAAGTTATTTTAGAATTTTCATCATGTTTTAGAACAGAATAAGGGCCCCAGGTATTGCTGTTCATTGTGGATGCAGATTGAAGCCACTGATAAAATTGTATTTTCTTTCTGATGTACTGCTTGGGATTACAATTTTTACTTTTATGTGACCATATATGTTCCATTAATTCAAATGGGAAATGGATGCAAGTTTTGCAGAGAGAACAGATTTCATTACTCTTGGTAGATTATTGCTCCCTGCTGTCAAGAAACAAGGTGGATATTCTGGTCCAGATAATTTATTTACTCTAGTCAACTGAAACACAACATTTTACTGGGTCTTTGTCAGAATTAATATCGTTTCCATGGCTGAAGACAATCTGGCTCATGAAATTTATAATTCTTTCTTGATTTCAAATTTATTGGCAAATCTGGTCCCTGTTTCTGAGAGCACACAGAAAATTGCTCCCAAACTGGAGATTTCTGTGAGGAATTACACAAATGGGAAATTTTAATAACTCTGTTTCTTTTGTTCTGGGATATCCCTATTTTTTATCTGGTTTTATTTTAGAAATCAATGTATTACACTAAGATTGTAAAATATTATGTTGTTCTTTAGCATTTCTTGAGGTTCTGTCTACTAAGGCTGGAGTGAGAATGTGAAAGGCATTTAGGTTTCTTTAGGTCTTTAAACAATTGGGTCATTGTCTTCTTGACAAGTAAACCATCAGATTCCTGTTTATTCTTTAGTATAGTATATAAGGAATAACCAAGTGAATGACTTAGAACCATTATTTCATTCAAATAATGAGGGATTTTTTTTTCAGGAAGGTCCCACACTGTGAAATTTGAAATGTGACCCAGTCCCAAGGATTGCCACAGAAATGGACACAGCGCCAACATTGACCCCCACAGGAACAGGGTGCCTGTGGTTGATGGGTTTAATAGTTAATTTTTTAATAATAGTTTTAATAGTTTATTTTTTAATAATTGATTGTCTTCCTTGACTATTCTGGAGGTTCTCATTTCTCTTTACTTTTGTCCTAAATAATATTCACATTTCATCTTCAACAATGCCTTCTTAACAGCCTTTGTAACAGAATTTTACATCATCAGTGGATAATGCTCCCATCCTGTTGGGAATTTCCCTCAGGTCAGCTGAAGGCACATGTGTTTCCTCTTAACAAAACCTCTTTTGCCAATTTAGGTGTTGCAGGTGAGAGCTTTAAAACAGCTTCTGGGTGCTTGAGGGTGGTGGAGGAAGAGGAAATTTGGGTTGGATGTTTGTGCCTGTTTTACCCCCTCAGAAACTGCTTGGTGATGAGAGGAATCTGCTTTATACCCTGAAAGTATCACAGGTATGATTACACATGGGATTTTGCTTAATAGCTGTGGATTTAAACTCAGAAAATTTGTTCTTTCTAACTCTACTATGACAGATTTAAATACCAACAGTGTTCTGTTTATAAAAGGTGGGGGTTGTTTTTAGAGCTTTCTAAAGTTTTTCATCTGAGTAGAAGAGTTCAGCTTTTGTGCTGAGTCAGAAAAAATGCTGTGCTGCCAAATGAAGCCACTTGTTCGTGAACTCCTCTCCTTGTAGCAGACTGAATAGCCAAGCAGGGCAGAAAATTTGTGGTTTTATTTATATTCTGAGTGGTTATCCTACCTACAAGAAATACAGAATTACCCCTACAATTATTAATTGCAGCATCTTCATCTAAGGCAAGGCCTCTCCTTGCCTGAGATAAAATTATGCCTGTAAATTGCTTTATAGCTGGACCAGAAGCTGGTCCTGGTGCTTTAGTATCAGTGGTATCTCTTAATCAAACCTCTGTTGCTGCAATATAAATTAGTTCTAAATTGTGTAGTATAAGTTTTGTTATCCTTTAATGAATAAGAAAGTATATACATATGGGAATTTCAAAACGTATTGGGCTTTTCAATTTAGGTATAAATCATGTGAGGATTTTATTTCTATTGCTGGACCTTTGTTGATGGTTTTTTTCCTGAGTATTGGGGAAGTGTTGTAATGAAACAAGTATTTCATCCTGGGTTCTGGTGTGAGCAGCTGTCTCTTCTCCTCTGAGTGTCTCCTAAATAATTCCAAATTATCTGACTGCACCTAAATCATCCTTCAAGCCTGAATTTCTCCTTGAAGATTCCTGGTTAGTGCTTGGTGTCCTACCCAAAAAAATGGTCAGAAGGAGAGGAGCACAGGGATATCACAGTGGCATTGTCACAGGACCATTGGATTTTTGAGAAGGGTTTTGGGGCAGCTTTTCATGCTTTGGGGTCCCTGAAGTGTCCATGAAGCCACAAAAATCCTCCCTATGTGGGAGAACCATGGGAGAAACCCCAGCAGCAAACCTGTGGAGCTGGGAAGGGGCTGGAAAAACTTGGGAATGTCTTTCAGTGCTGAAGGAGCCCAGCTGGGCTGCTTGGCTTTTCTTTCAACTCATCATAAAAGTCATGAAAAGCTCTGTGAGAGCCCAGAAACCTGCAGAAACTCAAATTATTGTGGTATTTAGGTCATCAGGAACAGGTTCCCTAGGGAAGTGGTCACAGCCCCAAGCCTGGCCAAAATTAGGAAGTGCTTGGACAATGTTTTCAGGCAGAGGATGGGATCCTGTGCAGGATGGGAGATGGATTTTGATGGTTCTTGTGGGTCCCTTCCAACTCTGGATATTCTGTGATCTGAAAAAAAAAAAACATGGGTTTATGATTTCTGACCTTTTTCCCTATCAAGTTCAGAAAACATTGTAGAGAACATTTCTCTGGAGTACAGAATCCAGAATCCTATCTCCATCTGAGAAAACAATTTAAATTTGAATAGAAGATTAAAAAAAGCCTGACTATTTAATAACTTCAGAATTTAGTGGGCAGCAGTTTAAACCAAGTTTTCAATGTCAGCATGACTGCAGTCTGTGATGGTGTGTCACAGGTTCTGCAAACCACCTCAGAGGGAGATTTGATGAGAATTGATTGCAGCCTTATCTCTGTGAATTTGTTATCAGATAGGAGCTAACTGTGGCAGGTGTTTGTTTATCTGGGTTAGATAAAGCTGGCTGCAAAAATGAGGAGATCCCTTCATGGACAGGGGATGTGGCAGGGCTTGTTATGAGAGAAGGAAAAGCTGAATTTTGAGGAGGTGAAAAGAAAATTGTCATGAACACTCATATTGTTGTGGTTTTTTTGTATATGCTTTCAACTTTAATAGGTTTGCTCCTAGTGTTTGTACATAGTGCAAATTTCTGTGAATGAGCAAGAAATGTACTTGTAGAAGGGATTAATATTTGTTCATTAATGCTGTGCTGACAGTGGTAAAAACTCGTTAATAGAGTCAGAAAAATGGAAAGAGCTGAGGAAAAAGAAGATAGAAAAATACACAAGAAAATTATCATTTTTATTTAACTTCTGTCCTAAAGGCTTTTATTCTCACATACTTTTGGTTACTGTGATCTAATGAGAAGAAGGATGAGAGATTATGAAATGTTATCAGCAGGGAGGATGAAGTCAGCCTCCAAATCCAGTTTCTGGCACTGTGGATTGTTAGATTGGAACTGGAATTTGGTGCCTGAATCACACAACACCAGCTGTTCTCACATAGTAGGTGCTGGTATCTACCAGGGTTTAAACAACTATTGTTTGATAAACATAAATTACGGAAAAGGTAAAATATAATTTAGATTAAAGGCATCCCTTAAGTCCTTATGGATCAGCACGTTGCCTCAGAAGTCAAAATAGAGTTTTATTCCAGAGAAAAATTAAATAGTATCGCATTAAAAACTGAACCTGTAAAAACCCAAAGATCTAAATAGATTCCAAAACTTCCATTACTTTGTGTTTTAAGAGCGTGAGTGAAGAGAGCTGTACTTTATTCTGCATGAATTGTAATGCTCACAGTTGTTCATTTAATAACCCCAGCCACTTGCCAGAGATGTCTTTAAAAAAAAAAATAAAGTCTGAGTATTTTAAAATATCCCATGCGCTCCATAAATGCAATTAAAGAATTGTAAATTAGTTCTCTGAGCAGAGATTTTTCCCTCCATGTTTATGAGGTATAGAGGACTAAAATTTGGTTAAATTTTATTTACAAATATATAAAAATATAGTGATGTGATTTCTGCAAATGTTTATATTTTTATAAAACACTTAATAAAGCAGAGGCTAAGCTGTTTTATGAATAATTGAGGCTAGAAGAATGACTCCCATCAGACTACCTATTATTTTTCTGAGAAAATATCTTTTATAAAATTTAATGATTCCTGAACCCACATTATTTGTGGAGCATTACCCATTCCTGCCTGCTTGCTCCTTCCATTTCTTTCTCACACACACAAGGAAAAGGAAAAGTACTTTATTAATTAAACAACCACTACACATTGTCCTGACGTGTCAATCTCCTTTTCCAATCTCATTATATTCAGGTGCTGGATGATATCAGCTACAAATTCCTGACATTTCATTTTGTGTCCTGTCACCACCCATGGAAAGCAAAGGACAGCTTCTCTTGATCAATATCCCCCCAAAAAATAAAGCAGAGGAAGATTTGGTTAACCATATGTTAGTCATAGGTTTTCTCAGGCAGTATGTAAAATATAAGGTGTAAGGGAATGTGTTGGGGTTTTTTTCCTCTGAGAGCAATTTTACACAAATCTGATGTTTGGGAGTCCATGGAATAAAGTGCTGAGATTATATGGAATATTTCTTTGTGCAAACTGATCAGCCTTATCCAGGCTGACCTAGAACAGAGGCTGGACAGAGCTAAAGAATAAAGCAGGGATTTATTAAAAGGATCTCCTCAATGGATCCACCTTGGGCAGCA
>JAXCLO010000242.1:2756525-2772960 GCA_035583995.1 Arremon aurantiirostris | reverse complement strand
TGGCACTGTCACCCTCCAATCCACTGTCAATTTTGGAAATCTATAAATGTCAGAGTCAGAAAATAAACTTCCCTTTTTTCCTTCACCTTGATAACAGCAGTGTGAGCTTGTGTTCTTTCGTGTCTATAGTGACAGAGGGGCACTCTGAAGGATGTTTGCTAACAAAAATGTTTGGATGTGGAGTTTTAGTGAGTGTCACTCACAGGTGGAGGCTGTGCTGTCCAGACAGGAGGAAAATTCCAGCTCTCAATTCCTCTGCTCCTCATTTATTTGGGTTTGATGTTTTAAAGTGATCACGAGATGCCAGAAGGACAGAGAGTTTTAGTCTGGCCAGATAGACACAGGGCTAAATCAGAGAATTAGATCAGCAGATTGTAATTGTTGAGATTAAAGTTGAAATGATATTTATGAGAAAGATCATTGGAGACAAGATTTAGAGCAAAGGAATCAGGGAGCCTGGAGCCAGCAGAGCCCCAACGAGTGCAGTCATCCTGAGGGCCCTGAGGGTTCAATTAACCTTGACAGCCTGGAGTCTCTTAAAAGGAGCACAGCTTAGGAATGAAATGCAATGAAAAATTACTACTTTTAAACTATTGGCAGTTTAAAACCTTGTCTCGACAGCAAAACCTACTCGACAGACACCTCTAAAATGCTGTGCTCTAAATGTGCTGTAAATTTATTCTTGTGGCAGGTTTATTTCTTCATTAAATATTAATGTTGGATGGGGTTTAGCATATGCATGACGTTGCTGTAAATTGAGTTAGAAATTTATCAGGTTAAGTCATGTTTGAGTCTAAAGGTCTCACTCTTGAATGTTCAGTCATGCAGCAAAGAAGAGAGGACCTACAAATAACAGTCCTCAAAGACAAATGTAATAAACTTGAAGAAGCTGCTCTATTTTTCAGTCAAATCATGTAGATATCTGTTTGAGGATTTTTATATATATTTATATATATATTTTTTTTTTTCCTTCCCAATTCCTATATGTGGTGCCTGGCTGGGTACAATTTCCTCACCATTTTCTGGGAGATGATTTGTTAAAATTCTTACAGCTGTGCCATTGAGTATACAAAAAAGAGAATCTAAATTTTCAGTTCTCTCTCTTCTGGTAGGTGGTAAGGAAAGAGCTCTTGGCAAGTTGTTCACAAATAACTCTTTTATTTTATGTTGAATGGAGAATTTTCCAGTATCTTGGCAAGCTCTTTGGCTTGCTGTGATATATACAGAGAATTAGCAAATACTGACCAGCTAAATGGTTCTCTGTCACTGGGAGGAGGTTTCCCTGCCATTGGATCTGTTTCTGTGCCATCCAGCTGCCCCCACATCGATGGCCCTGCACTGCTTGTGTTTGATGACTGGAGAGAGAAATGGATCAAACCCTGCAATAAGGAACAGTGCAGGGCCAGTTCTCAGAAGGAGATCCCAGTAAACCCTTGGAATACGTGAAAATCTCCTCTGTGGAAATGAATATTTGCCAGTAACAAGTGCCATGGCCTCATGAGCTGCAGCCCAATTTATGGTTTTGTTTGGGAAGGGGAGGGGGACATTCCCAAATCCATTCATCTGCTGCTTGACCAGCTCTGGCTGACATTTTACTGAATAATCTTTGCAGCTGGGAAATGCCCTGAGGGATGTTTGCAGAAGGAAAGGCTTTTGTAACATCTTCTAGAAATCCCATCTGTGTCCCTGATAATATTCTGGAACAACTTCAGTGGCCATCTCAGGATCCGTATGGATCTTATTAAAGTCCTCTTGCCTGCTGTGGGACACTCTGGGACCAGAAGTGAGTTGTAAAAGCTAAAATTAGCTAAACTCAATGTGATTAATTAAATCTTTAGATTTCTAGCTTTGTGTCCTAATGTATCTTTTTAATTAAAAGGGGAAAAAAAGTTATTTGAATTCTCATATTTTTTAAAAAGAAATGTGTTCTTCATAAGTGGCATCTTTTACTTTCCTTTTTCCTGGTGTCTGGATAAAAGACAACTAGAATAGAATAACAGGGCATTTGTGTTTATTAATTTTGCTTTATATTTGCATTAACAAACCTTCTACCTCTATTTTCATTAAATATGGGGGTTGTTAATTATCAATAGAATGGCTAGCATGGCAGGAAGAAAAACTCTGACAGGGTTAGCTCTTTACCAAGGTGATTTCTGCCTGCCTAGGGTTTAAAACATCAGTAATGTTAAGGATGAACCAAAGCACAAACAGGAGGAAATGTCTGTGGAGATAAAAGGTTTTGTGTAAAACTACAGTTTGTTGTAAGCTGTACACTTTGGTTGCTTTAATTAAAGTTAGAATAGAATTATTTGCAGCTAACCTGACCAGCAGGTTGCAAAATATTCCTGTTTTCTTCTACTCTCCCTAGTCCAACCTGTTGGATCCCCGCAGAGTTCTGTGTCACAGGGGAAGGAATGCAGGAATTATCAGTGTGATGTTCATGGCAGTGATTCCCTTTCTGAAAGCTCCAAACTCATTTTCTGATGGGAATCTTGGTTTGCGGCATTTGCGGTTCCACGGAGGCTGAAAAGCTGAATGTGTGCCTTGCCTTGTCTGTCTGTGGCTCTTTGTGTCAGGTGAGATGTCACAGAGCATTTATCAGCCAGCAGCTTTTAAGGGAAAAGGGACAAACGCTGCAGAGACATTGGGCAGTTTAAATGCATGGTTCCTTTTCTGGATGTGCAGTTACCCCATAAAATGTGATTTCCACCCAAACAGAGCCTCAGTCTGCAGGTAGGAGGTGGGAGAGGGAGCACCAATTACAGCCCCCTGTTCCCAGGTTCTTGGTGGAAATGGTGCACAGAATACTCCTTTCCACAGTTTAATAAAGCTTCTGTGCATGGTTAGCCTAAATTTAAATTTATACTCTTTAGCAGCTATAAAATTCACCATTAGTAGCTGAACCAGAGTACTTCCACTGAAAAGACTCCTAATTTTTAATTCCAACAATTTACAAGGTAAAGTCTCTAAATCTTGATGTGTAACTCCAGTAAGAGCTGGAGACTGGCCCCAGAATTCTGCCTCTGACAGTGACCAGGGGGATTAGAAAGAATATTTTTGATACATCCCACAGTACATTCACAGCTTAAACCTATTTGAGGTTTGGGAATCTTTGGAAGCCAAATGGGAATATTTTTGTATATGTGAACCCCAGGGGTTTGATGTGATCTCCCCAGGCACTGTTCATCTCCTTGGGATTTAGATGTCTTAGTTCCTGTGTGAATCAATCATGATAAATAACAGGTTCTGCTTTTGATGTTGGAAGATTTTCAGTCCTCAATTATTGAAAATCTTAATACTCTATCATCTGAAAAACGCTGCACTGCTCTTCCTTTTGTTATATAAAGCCAAGAAAAGCTTATTTGATTCTTGAGAAGATTACGAGGGTAGACAGAGTCACAGATAACAACAATTTTCCCAGACAGAAAGCAGGGAGGAGGCACTTAGATGAGTCTCTTTATTTTTGGTAGAATGTTTGAAAAAGAGGCAGCAGGACCATGAGAAGAGTGAAATAATCCCTGTTTTTATAACTTCTGTTGTAATTACACTCTGGATGTGCCTTGTGTAAGTACCACCTGCATTTACACCTCGTGTCTGTGTGCACCACTCACTCCACATCTTGTTTTTCACAAATGGCCAGAGAACAATGGATATAATAACATAACAAGCCAGAAATGTCAAACTGGAAGAAAACAAAGTAAAACCCAGATAATTAGTAATAAAAATTTCAAAAAATCTCTCAGGCATTTAGCATTTTGATGCTCTCCTCACAATGAGCATTTCAATTCTGTGAAGCAATTGTTTTCCAGCTCATCTGAATGACAGGTGCTAATAATGAAAAATAAACATAATGATGATCTAATATGTGCACCTGAGGAGGTCTTGCATGCATTACTTTCTCCTAATTCCTGTTGAGAAGATACTTGTTATTAGGATATCAGGTCAATCATGTTTTACCCTAAACTGTGAGCATTAAATGGCCCCAGGCAGGAGGTGGTGTGTGACACAAGCCAAATCCACACTCCTGGCTGGGATGAAGGAAAAGACAAAGATTTGTCTGTGTAAATTCCTCCAAACAGACCCAGCATTTAAAAATCTCTGTCATTTCTCATGAGGGCTTTCCTTACAGCACAACTGACAGGAAGGGACATTTGGTGTCCTTCTGACCAGCTGATATTGAGGTCATGGCATTTATGGCCTGGACATCCTATGATTTCAGGGATGGCATTTGTTATGATCTGGACATCTTCTGATTTTAGTGGCTTCCTGCTTTTGGTGCCCGCAATGAGATTGGGAAACTGGGCAAAACCCTGCACAGGAAATTCATATAAATGTGTGTCTGGTTTTTTTTAATTTAAGTAGAGGTTTGAACACATCACAGAGAATCTGGGCCAGACATTATGAGTTCATAAACCATTGTTTGAATTTGTACTAATAGAACATGCTTGGTTTTGCTCTGGTTCACTTTTATAAGGGATGACTGATAGGAAGACTTAACTTGCTATTTGTACTAAATTCCATGAGAAGGAAAGTCCTGATAGGCAGCGTGTCTCTGAGGGGGAGGAAATCAGGGGCTGATACTCTGCTCTGTACCAGAGATTTGCCATTCATTTAAGCTGTGACTATTTGATTTATCTCTATCTATTGCTGTGTTGCCACCTCATTTTTTTGTGTACTGCTATCAAGTCCAGCCTTTCAGCAGGAGTGCTGCTATTGGTAGGTACCTGTTCAAAGGGAGCAGGTGACAAATGGAGCTTTGAGCTCAGCTCCCCTCGCTGTTATTGAGCAGCCAAAGCCATTAAAAGAACAGGAAGGGCCTGTATGAATGTTAGAGAATAGCATTTGCCACACACAATAGCGATTATTCATCTCTTTCTCTGCTCAGCCTGTTTCTCCTGATGGTGGCACAGTGAAGGAGTGTTTTGCTATTGAGTTTTCCTCACCATGGTTATCTCTGCCATCCCTGTGGAGCCAGCTCACTTTCACAAAGTCCTCTACACCTTTCAGTGCCTGTCTGAGCAGCCTTGCTTCATTTGGAGACTAAACTTAGAACTAGTTCATTGTATGAAACAGTCATGATAGTAATTCGTTCAGGGGAAATTGCTTTTCCAAAGGTGGAGAAGTTAATTAAGTGTGTAACAGGAGGAAGCTAAACCTCACTAATTAGTGAGAAGGGTAACGATTATGGGAGAGAACAGATGACACTTGGCTGAAGATGAACTCAAGAAATTGCTTTAGCCAAAAGCAAGTTAGAAGAGTGAATAGAAGATGAGCTTTAAGAAAGCAAAGGCTCTGTCACAGTGTCCTGATGAATTATACCTCATTTATAGAGTGTCTGCTAGGTATTAATCAATAATTTGTCGGGGTGATCCTTCACTGGGATGCACAGACCCTGCTTGGAGTCAGAGGGAATTTCACTCTGAGCCTTTGGGTGCTGCCCAGGAGGATGTGCTGGGTAAAGGAAAATTGCAGGAATGTTTGTGGGGACGTGGTGAGGAAACTGCAGCTCCACTGCTCTGCTCTGCAGCTCTGGGCTGCTTCTCCTCACCCTGCTCCTTCACGTCAGTCAGGAAGGTTGTTTGAAATGTTGGGTTTGTGTTTGGTCCAGAATAAATCTTTTCCTTGTGGTGTGTGCTCAGAACCAGCCAGCACTCACACTTTGCTTTTGACAGGGGTGTTCTAGTCAGTATTTTTTGCTTATTGTAGCAGTAATGTGAATATTGGCTGGGTAAATCCTTTATTGAATTGCC
Source organism: Arremon aurantiirostris (assembly GCA_035583995.1). NCBI lineage: Eukaryota > Metazoa > Chordata > Aves > Passeriformes > Passerellidae > Arremon > Arremon aurantiirostris. The sequence goes on along the minus strand of JAXCLO010000242.1, from coordinate 2,767,210 downwards.
AGATTCCCAATGAAGTGATGTGCTCTACCTACAGCAAAACCCAACCACAGCCCAAGACTTACAATGTGTTTCAGCTATTTTATAAAAACAATAACAGCCATTTTAGAAAATAATAACAATAACATCTATTTTATAAAAATAATAACATAATAGCTATTTTATAAAAATAATAATATATTTATTATACTCAAGTATGATAAACATTTTTCAACATTTTCTTTCCATCCTTTGCCCAAAGGAGCTCCGTGGCAAAGCCCTGTCTCAAAGCCCACATCCACACTGCATTCCTATTTGTAAATCAGATGAGACAATCATGATGTTGACCTGCGTTGTTATAATGATAAATCCATCTCAAAGTGCTCACAAATACGATTTTATCTTGTCAGTGTGGAGCACCAAGGCTGTGCTGCAAGAAACCTGTGGCCTGATATTTTCAGCCATGTGACTTAAGCCTTCTTTAAGGCCAGTGCTCAAAATCCGGTGTACTGTAGGCAAATGCCATCACATGTTTATGACCTTTTCTGGTTTCATTCTGTAGCCAAGGACAAATAAGTGCAGTTCACCTTTTGCTTCAATATTTTTTGTTTCCTTTGAAGCAATAGGTCTGGCTTTTCATCAGTCTAGTAACTGGTGCCTGCACAGTGCAACCAGTTCTTTGGTCTTTTATTTGGAATTAATTGATTGTCAGTGTCCTGGAATGGATCAAAGTAGAAGGGAGAAAAATCTTGTTTCCTTTGCTCAGAGAAACTAACACTACAGGATGGAAAAAGCAGATAGAATGTTTTAAACCATTAAATTTCAGTCCCCTTTGTTCAGCAGGTGTTTTAGAAAGTGCCCTTTTAAAGCATTGTCTGGTCTGGATTTAGTAAATTGTTGATCTCTTCTAGATAAGTAGTTTTACTTTTTAAGAGAGTTATTAATAAAGGCTGAAGATGGCTCAGTCCTGTAAAGGAGAAAGAACACCCTTGAAGTCCTCAGCATTTCAATTGCCTTGCTGAGGTGAAAAAACTTCTAGGGCCAAGTGTATAATTTAAATCTAAACCAGTTTTTTATTAGGAGAATTCCTAACGGAAGGTGTTGTAAAAAAAAATGGAAAAAGTAATCAGAGTAGATTAATCATTTAAACTTCCTTGGAGTCTGGGGCACTATAACTTTAATTAGTGATGCCAAATAAGATAGAAAAGCTCCTCTGTTGGGTAGACAGAAAGGATGAGGAAACTTCTGCATTCTGCCAAACATTGCATATTGCCCATATGATGCTTACCATGCCAAGGCAAGGAACTTCATATGGTATATTTGGTGCCAACCAATGTGTTTTTATAAGAAATGACAGTTGAAAGAGATTTTTAAGCAGAGAAGGTTATCTAAGTTTTTCTCATTCACTGAGTGTTGGTGACAACTTGTATTTACTCACGTTACTTTGTGTGGGCTGCTGTTTGTTTGCATTTTTGTAATGCCTGGAACTTTTCTTACTGTGCAGATCACATATTTTTGTGCTAGAAGTTTTATAAATGATGATTGTATATAGAGGAAAGGTTTGAGTATATCTATGTGTGTGTATTTACATTTTTCTGGGAAATATCTGCCATTAGTGAGCACTTGTGTGGCTCTGCATTAGGTGGGGAATGGGATCATTTGTGTTACTCCTGTTACATTCCTGTAATTTGCTTTAGAAAATTCCTCAGATAGTTTTGCCTGAAGTGTTAAACAATAAACAAGTTTGATAAACCAGTTTGGTGGGATTAAAAATGCTTCAAATACAAAATAATGTTGGTAAATTACAAGGCACACCATCTCTGAAAAGGCTTATCAGATTTAGCAAAGGAGTCCATGGCAAAAGAGGTGCAAATGTAGAAAGGATCCTGGAAAGAGCCACCTGCAAAAATGGACAGAGGTTTCTGTTGTCTCAAGGAGAAGTTGAGATTGATTGGGGTTCATCTGTGTTCCAGATGAGGGGGAAAGAGAAGCTAAATTTTAGATATAAATTTGAAATGAAAGTAGAAAATACATTCCCTCAGATTGGCCACAAGCCTTTAAAAGCCTTGTCCCAATGGCCTCTCATAGGAGAGTTTAAAATATAAAACCGATCCTTTACCTCTATGCAAACATGGAATTAATATTTAGATTTTAAAATCCTTTGCATCCATGTCCATCAAGAAAATAAAATCTAAAACATTTCTATTGCATGACGGAATAAGGAACAGCAGCACTGATTATTTTACAATTTATTTAGAGGAAAAGAAAAGGCAGAAGTAGGAATGAGATTAACCAAATAGCCTAAATTCATCAGCAGATAACAGGATTGCAGCAGGGATAAATTTGTCCCCTTTTGTTTCCCAGGCTTTTTTTGTTTCTGAAACTTGAGCTCAGATCAATAGGAGCAGATACAAGATGCCCATGAATGAGTTACAGGAGTTTGCAATGCTAAACGAAATATATTTAGGTTCTTTTAAATTTTGGGATGTTGTTATAATGTAGAACATCCTCTCAGACTATTTCATGTCTCTCTTATTCAGAGCTTTGAAGGTTACAGACCTTGCTTCCAACAAAGCTGTAGGACACAACTGAAGCTCTGTTCATTGCATCACAAGTTCTCTATGCTGGCCAGATAAATCCCTCTTTACCTGGGGCATTTCAGGCACATTGTTGTAACTGCAAAACTCAGAAATTTGAATACAAAAGGTATATCCTATAACTGTAGCTGCTTTCATGTTGACTTTTCAAAATACCATTTATCAGCAGTGAACTTGTCAGCCTGTCATTTTTATTTGAAAAAGTTGGGGTTTTGTTATTTAAATAATCAGTGCAGTCACTGACACTCTAATGACTTAAAAGCAGGCATATTACCTTAGGAAATGTGTCTAGAAAATAAGACATCGATGCTTTAGATGTAGAGAATTAGATTAAATAAAATGTTTCAGTTCTTCTGTTGTTGGTATTTATATCCTTGGGGATAAATCTGCAGCCCTTTGCCAGCTGGCCAGTGAAAAGTCATGCCACAGAATGATAATTCAGAAATCCAGTGCTGGGAAAGGTATTTGAAGACATTTGTGTCCATTTGTTCTGTGGAGATCAGAACTTTCTGTTGAGAAAATGCAGCAGAGTAATTTCTGTGGGGTGATTCAGGGGGTTTAGTGCTGTCCTCGGAGCCATGGCCACAAAGGACAGTGACAAAGAACTCGCTGCACCCTGTTCTTTGGGGGTCTGCACACCCCTCCATAACCCTTATCTGCCTGCAGGGGTTGACATTTCCTGCTGGCAGCTTCCAAAGCCATCCCACAAAATCTGTGTGCAAGGATTCACTGCACAGGAGAGGAAAAAGCACCAGCCCAGCTTTGCTGCTCCTGCTCTGCCCTGCAGCCTGCAGGCAAAGAAACCGCTGAAGAAAAGCAATCCTGGCTCCCCTCTCCAGCCCTTGGGTAGCTGGAGTGTGAAGATTGCAGGAAAACACCACCCAGATTGTGGTGAGGAGGTGGATATGGTATCTTCCTGCACACTTTATACCTTCAAATAGATTTCTTCCAAAATGGTCGAGTGGTTGGGAAGTATTTCATGTCTTGGAGCTAATACTCAGACTCTGAGCACATTTGATTCTTTTTGCTCCTTTAAAAGGAATTGTGATGCTCCTGTCATCTTCCTGCAGCTCACACTGAGGTCCTGCCTGAGCTGATGTGAGGCTGTGCCTGAAAGGGCACAGAAAAAGCAGGCAAAGAACAACTTTGCAGCTTCCTTTGATGATACTGTGTCATGTTTAATCAGGGAAGATTGAACCAGTCACCTTGAGATTCTGAGAGCATTGTTCAATACCATTTAAAACATTGATCTTCTGTAACTATGAATCCTCTCAAGCAGTCATTAGACAGGAAGCAAGTTACCTGGGGGGTTTTTAATACAGAAAATGTTGGGAAGAGAGAAATCTAGCCTGGAGGAGGCAAGCTGCAAACTGAGGAGCAGTTTGTCAGACCTGAAGCAAAGGTGTCTCCCAGGACTGGCAGGGGTGATGGGGCTCAATTGATTCTCAGAAAGAACTGGAAAAACTTTCTGACCTTGCCTCACCTGACAGCACTACTTTTTAGATGATTAAAAATGGACAGAGTGGTTAAATAATAAAATAAAAAAAAATCTTGGTGGATATGAAGAGCTAAAGCATGGATCTCTTTTTGAGAGCCAGCATTGGTTGTGGGTGCTGGTGCCAACAGATGCTGACTATTGAAAACATTGCCCAGGACTATGTGAACCTTTACTGCAGCAAAAAGTTATTTTCCATAATCTCTCTCGGTGCCTGAAATGTTGAGCTGAAAAAAGATGGGTTGTTACAGGTGTTTATTGTAGTCACTTATCCTGGGGGTAAGAATTACACAAAGCACAAGCAACAGAGATGTCAGATGGTTTTTAAATTAAAACAGAGGCCTAGAAAAGCAGCCATACATGCAGAAATATCAGCAGTAAAGAAAAAAAAAAAGTATATTTTTCTTTTCTGAAGTGACTTGTATTAGCTGTCTGCTCCTGACAAGCACTACTTACCTAAATTACAGCACACCAGAACTTGCTGGGACCCTGCTAATCTGAGAAAAGCCCCAAATGGAATGGTCAGCTGCTAGAATTGGGAGTAATTTATAGGGATATCCAAGCATGTACATCTGAGGTATTGGGATTTTGTATTGATCCCATCCCTGTTGTGTGAGTGTGGTGTGAATTGTCCTCTGAGCAGCAGGGACATCCCCAGGCTGCTCTGAGCTCCTTCCAACCTGCCCCAACCTTGGGGGTGTTCTGTGGGAGCCCCAGCAGGAATTTCCAAAGCAGAATCAGCATCAATTGTGTATGAATAGGCTTGAACATTTCTGTCTCTGCAGTCAATACTAAAATGTTTCCTGTGACTTCACTATTGAGATGTAGCAAATGGAACCAGCTAATCAGAGTTTCTTGTGTAAGATTTGTCATTAATAGTTTTCTCTGTCCTGCTTACTCTCCTGTAAAATCTACAGACCTTGGTAAAGATTATGCAGCATAATTGATTTCTGCATTGTTGCAAATGGTATAAATTAACATCAAGCCATTAATTTGTTAAAGTTTCCAAATAATTTTTTTCCCTTATCCAACATGGTTCTGGTGGTTTTACATTTCTCTTTGAAAAGATGCTTTTCTGCTGCATCTTTTGTTTTAGTGTGGCAGAATATATTTGGGAAAAAACAAAAAAAGGGGGATTAGAAAGTAATTTTAATTACTTTAGTCAATTTAGACAACTTTGGTTGTCTAAACCAAACCTGGTTTTGAGTACAAACAGGATTTTGAGGTACACTGAGCTATGACGGTGGACAAGCAAGTGTGTCTAATTGCCTCTCTGTGATTAGGAAGGTTGAAAAGGAACTTCATAAAAGCTACTGGTGGTGCAGGGTCTTTGCTTGTTGTGTACAGAGATTCCTCTGGCACCAGCATGAGAAAATGTTTATTTCAGCATCATTTTATCTGGCAATGACCCTCTCTCTGTACCTGCTTCAGAACATGCTGGAAAACTCTCTGCAACCAACTCGAACTGACCTCAGCAGGGACTAATTGCTTCATTAGGAAAAAAAATCAAGGGATTACAAAAAAAAGGGGTGAAAGAGTTCTGCAATTAAAATTGACAGCTTTTAAAAAAATTCTGTTGCAGTCTGATGAGAACTTTGGCAGTGGAAAAAAGGGGCAAGTTGAAAAATGGAAATAGTCTGTTTAGAAAATATTAGACTGAAAGGCACTGTGTGTTCTTTCCATCAAAATGAACAGCTAGGTGACAGTTGCATGATTTCATATAAACATTTCAGGTTTGTCATAGCCTTAGCTTAAACAGACATATTACAAGAAAATTGTACTCCACTATAAGGTGTCAATCTGATTTATTTTTCCCCTTGTCACAGGAGGCCTTTGGTTTTTATTTACTTTGGACAGGGATCAAATTTTTTTTTTCCCCTTGTCTTTTTTACCTGCTTTGATATATCTCACCTTGGTTGCTGCTGTAGAGGTTGCTTTGCTGGAATTTCAACTCAATAGCTCATTTTGAGTAGCTGGGAATGAAGGGCCGGTCATTTTTCACCTGTAAATGTATTTAGAGGGCTCATGATTAATCTATCATTAACTTTGATCAGCTGCTCTCAGAGGTGTGGATATGCAGAAACCCAGAAGAGGCTGCACAAATCTCTCCATGCAGCACAAGTTTATTTGTCTTTGCTTCTGGAATGCTTTTGAGGCAGCCATCAAGCATGTCTTCTGATTTTGAATAATGCTCATGGAACACTGCTGAAGCTCAGGTGATGAAATCCATGTGTCTGGCATCTGGCTTACTGCTTATTTTCTTGTGGTTTGTCCCCCTGTGTGCATGTATCCATGAATAATATCAAAAAATATCCCCTCCTCTGCAGAAATAAAACTTTATTTAATCTATAGGGGAAAAAATGTGTTTACTATGTATGAGTCAAAATTTGTTTGCATACTAACAAAAATCAGCAATCCATCAGTTGCTAATACTAAGTATTTGCTATTAAATGAAATATTCATTTGAACTTAGATGTGTGCATACAGGGTGAGTTTCCAATGCTCCTGTGTTATAATTAATTATTTTTTTTAATGACCCACTATTCTTGTGTAGATGGGATGTCTGTGGCTGTTGAGTTCATGCATTGTTTTTGTGCCTGGACTCTCCATTGGGTAATTCTGGTCTGACCATCAGTGCAGCCTGGAGTGAGACTGCACTGCTTGGAGGGAAGGTGAATATGGGGAGAATGTGTTGACTTTGACCCTTCTTTCCCAGCACACGTCTACTTTTTGTTTGCTTGTTCCATAAAGCTGGCCAAATTTTCCATAATCATATTTAATATCTTTTGTGGTTCGGGGTTTCTATAGGGAAAAAACCTCATTTTCAGAGTAAACCTATTTGTCTTAAGGAGAGGTGGCAAAACCTGGGCTAGAATAGGAAGTGAGGCTGGTGGTCACTTTGAGGAGGCAAATGGTTTTGTCTCAAATATTAATTAGATTATATATTATAATAAAATCAAATGTGCACATTGGCCTCTGTTCTGTTAAAACACAGAAGTTTTAGCCATGCCATGAACATATTGCTCTGTCATCAGCTGTTCAACTGTTTCAAGTATAAAGGCATTTAATAAACTTAAAGGAAATTAATTCTACATAAGATTGTTTTTTAAAATTGCGCTGTAGCTGTGGCAGACACTATAGGAGAGTCACAGGGCTACACAACCACTCAATAATTCTTATCTGCCAATTGTTTCAGTTTTTCACCATTACTGCAATCTGCTGCAAACAGCACTGCTGAGTTGTGGTGCTGTATCTGCCACGGGGTGAGTCCCTGGGAAAGCAAAGAGAATCACTTTGGTTCTGCTTCATTTCCTGCAGGCTTTGTGAGTCCATTTCCAAGCAGGCTCTAAAATGCTGTGTGACATTAACTGTGCCACAGCTCCCAGGCAAGGTGTGCTAAAGCCAGAGCTGAACAACCCAGAGGTGCCAAGAGATGGATGCTGGCACTCACATGTGGGATACTCAAATATGAGGGTGCGCCCTTCACTCACCCACAAATGTGGACAAGGTTGGGGAAAAGCAGTGCCAGGAGTCTGAGCTGGGAGGGGAGGTTACAGGAGCAGAGTGCCCAGAGAAGCTGTGGTGCCACAGACACCTTTTATGAAAAATTCTTTCCTTGGGATTTTTCCTCCTGAGAAGCTGGGAGGCCTCAGGAACAAACTGCAAACAATGGTTATCTGCTGCTGTGGGATGCAACAGGTGCATCTGGGATTCGTCTCATGTGGTTGTTTCTAATTAATGACCAATCACAGTCAGCTGGCTCAGACTCTCTGTCTGAGACACAAACCTTTGTAATCATTCCTTCTTTTCTATTCTTAGCCAGCCTTCCGATGAAATCCTTTCTTCTATTCTTTTAGTATAGTTTTAATATAATATATATCATAAAATAATAAATCAAGCCTTCTGAAACATGGAGTCAGATCCTCATCTCTTCCCTCATCCTAATACCCTTGTGAACATGGTCACACCCCAGGACAAGGTGAGAGATGAGAATCTGACTCCAAGTTCTCAGAAGGCTAATATCATAACATGTCATATCATATCATATCAATCTTATGCTATACTAAAACTATACTGAAGAAAGAGAAATTATACATCAGAAGGCATACCAAGAATGAATAATAAAACCCCGTGACTCCTCAGAGCCTCGACACAGCTGGGCCATGATTGGTCATTAAATTAAAACAATTTGCATGCTGGATGAACAGTCTCCAAATCACATTCCAAAGCAGCAAAACAGGGAGGAGCTGAAGTTTCTCATTTTCCCAGGAGAAGAAATCCTGGGAAAGGGAAAATATCATGGTGACAGGGGAGGCTGCAGCGTGACCAAAGGTGTGACAGAGCCTGTGTTTGCCCGGCAGGTGTCCAAGGTGCTGCTGGGAGCCCACGCCCTGCTGGCCAATGGCTCTGTCATGTCCCGCGTGGGGACCTCGCAGATTGCTCTGGTCTCCAAGGCCTACAACGTGCCCGTCCTCGTGTGCTGCGAGACGTACAAGTTCTGTGAGCGGGTGCAGACAGATTCCTTTGTCTCCAACGAGCTGGGTACGCCTTCTGTCCCTTTCCCCCCACCTGCCACCTTCTCGCCCAGTCCCTGCTGTGGACCATGACAGGCTGCTCGGCCCTGCCATCCCCCCTCCTGGGCAAGGGGTCCCTTGCAGGCAGGGGTGGTGTGTGCTGCTCCAGGGGCAGGATGGAGAGGTGCTGTGCCTCCCCTGATCCTGATTGCTTCTCCACTCTCTGCAGATGACCCTGATGACCTGATTGTGCTCCGGAAGGGCCAGGCCCAGCTTGGGGGCTGGGCAGAGAACAAGTCCCTGCGCCTTCTTAACCTGGTCTATGATGTGACGCCCCCAGACCTGGTGGATTTGGTCATCACAGACTTGGGCATGATCCCTTGCACCTCAGTGCCTGTGGTCCTGCGCGTGAAGAATGTGGATCAGTAGTCGGAGCAGCTGCATGGACACTAATAAACCAGGCCCCAGTACTCTGTGTGTGCCATCTGTCGTGTGGCAGAGCCCTGGCACCCATGTCATCCATGTCATCCAGAGCTGGCACACAGGCTGCAGCATAGACGGGTCTTCCCTGTCCCCAGGCCGTGCTCTGGGGGATCCACGACAGTGTGGCGATGGCCCTTGGCTTACCCTCCTCGGAGATCTGGTGGCCCTCGGGCTCTCGGTGGCTGGCGGACCCCGAGCTGGGCTGGCAGGGGACAGCCCGGGACCCGAGCGGGACCGGCGGTGCCCCGGGAGCCGAGCGGCACCGGCACCGGCCCCGGCGCGCGGCTCCCGGACCGCTGGGGGTGGGGCCTGCCGCCGGGGGCGGGGCCATGCAAATCGCACCGCTGCTCTGGCAGGGCCGGGGCTCAGCGGAGTCCTCACGGGGCGTGTCCATGCAAATTGACTCCACCGCGCGGCATGACGGGACACAGCCCGCTCAGAGACCCCGCTGCCCTCCCGTGTGCGGGCCGGGCCGTGCCGTGTGGGAGCTGCGGGCTCACAGCGCACGGAAGGAATTACACCGGGCAGATTGCTGCACCCCGGCTGTGCTGGCCCGTGCGACATCACCACTGCAGCGCGACTGCATAATTTGTGTTAGGGGAGATGGTGCTAGTGTTCTCTGATATCCTTGTTTGGAGGGAGAGTTGAAATCAGGGCTGGCTAGGTACAGGTAGTGTGCACACGTTGTTTGTTGGTATTCCTAACTGCAGCTGCCGGGATCATTTACAGGCGCAGCAGCAGTCTGTACAGCAGCAGTGTTGCAAGCCTGACTCCACGGGCCCTCAGTGTCCGGTCCCTGCCCCATCTCTGTCTGTTCGGAAGCGGCCCAGCCTCGCCTCTCCAGGCTCCGGCCCGCGGTTCCAGAAGCGCCACCGGCCCCACAGAGCGCTCGGTGGGACGGCAAGACTCAGGTTAGCATCCCAGCCAGCCCGCCGACCTCGCGGGAGGGACAAACGGGCAGAGACTTGGTCCGACTCGGGGTGTGCCAAACTCCCACTCTCCGTAAGTCCGGCTGAATTCCCGGATTCGACCAGGTGTGGCCCAGACGGTGCTCACCGAGCAGCACCCCGTTCCCTGCGAGGACCCCTTTCACCGGGGTTTCCCTGCTCCTGCAGACACGGCGTGGGACAGGCTGGGATCATCCCGGCTTCAAGGGCAGCAGTCCTTGGACCCCCTTTAGGGCTCTACTGCCAAGTATTGCAAGGAATGGGATCTGTCTCCTGGGCACTGGCACGGCCTCTTCGGAGAGAGCGCCCTGGGATGCCCCTGAACCCACGGCAATCCTCGAACCGCAGACCGAGAGCACCACCGGACCGAACCGCCCTCGCTGCTTTCCCGTCCTGCCTGGGAATCCCAGACCCCTCGCGGGTCGCCTCCTGCACCCGCGGGTCCCAGATCCCGCGGCTCCCGTGTCCCTCGCCCCATCCTCAATTCAGCGCCGGGTGTACACTGCCCCATCACCAATCACGGAGAGCAGAACCCACGGCTCAAGTCCCGCCCGAAACCGAGTAATAGCGGGAGGACAAAACCTACACCTCAGCATCACTCAGATCTGTCATTAACCAGGAACACCAGGGGAGAGCGCGAACGCAGTCCCCCACTACCACAAATTATGCAGTC
>JAXCLO010000242.1:2739035-2756425 GCA_035583995.1 Arremon aurantiirostris | reverse complement strand
AAATCAAGCCTTCTGAAACATGGAGTCAGATCCTCATCTCTTCCCTCATCCTCGGACCCCTGTGAACACCATCACACTGTGGCTGCCCCTGGATCCCTGGAATTGTCCCAGGCCAGGCTGGACAGGGCTTGGAGCACCCTGGGACAGTGGAAGTGTCCCTGCCATGGCAGGGTGGCACTGGATGGGCTTTAAGGTCCCTCCAACCCAAACCAGTCAGTGATTCTGTGGTTTTGCTGGTGATATGAAAGGATATTTACCCATCCATCCCTTTAGGCACTTGTTTGGCCACGTTTGGCGCCAGGAGTGCATCACAGGCAGCCCCTGGGCTGTGCCCTGTGTGGCAGGGAGCTGCTCAGCTCTCAGGCAGCCCTGGCTCTGTCCCTGCAGCAGGAACATCTCTCTGCAAGGAGCTCAGGTACCCTGGGCACAGTCACACTTCATTACCCAGCTCTTTTTAGTGGAGAGCTTGCCCGGGGCTCGCTGTGTCCCAGAGCTATTTCTGCCTGCTGCAGTTTACAAGGTGGCTTTTGTTCAAGGCTGTGCCTCAAACCACAGTGCAGCCCTTGCTTCTAAACAAGCCAACACCTCCTTTCTTTTTTTAACATTTCCACTTTCAGCTCTGACATTAGTACATTTTGTGGCTTCTCGGAATTAATATTTAAGTTTTAATGTTGTTAATAGCTCAGCCTTTAATTTACCTGTGTTGCTAGAAGCAATTAATAATACCTTACTGATTCTCCATGAATAGCATAAAATATTGATGTAAGAGTAGAAGGACTATTTATACTCCTGGAATTATATCCCCTCATTTCACTTGTCTATAACAGACAACTTTAATAAGACTGGAGGAGGAGAGTTATGTTGGCTTCTCATATATTCCCAGCCATAGTATTTGGTTTTATTCCAGAGTGTTTTATCATTAGCTGTTTGATATGTTTTTATATTGGCTTTACAAGGAGCAAATGGGTAATATTTTCTATCCCTGTTGTACAGCAGGTGACACCAGGTGATCCTGACATGTCACATCCACAGCAGACAGTGAAGCAGGACAACTGCCTGGCTTTGAGTTCAGTGCAAAGCTAAAAATTCTGCAGGAGAAATGGTTCTAAGTCTATTCTGAACAGAATTTTGAGGAGGGAGAATTTGTCAAATGCTGTAAGTCTGGAGATTAAATACAACTTTTTGTCCATAGAATAAGGCCCATGTCTGTCAAAGCTTTGCAGGTAAAGACTAATTGAGAATGAGGAGAGGTGGGGTTCCCATTCTGCAGCGCTGCTGGTGAATAATGAATGCCCATTTGACAAGCAGTGCCCACAGATCATCCTGCAGCACAGAGTGTGCCTGTGGTGTGAATATTACTCAGGGAAGGAGAAGACAGATCACCCCATCATGCTGAATAAGTTATCAGAGAGGGCAAAGCAAAGGATTACCTCCCAAAGGTTTGTCCCAAAGGAAAGGATTACATCCCAAAGGTTTGTCCCTATTGTTCCATGGCAATGAGAAATATTGTTTGTGTGATTCTAAGTTTGAAAAGCCCTAAGAGCCTTTACTTCTGTTCCACAAGTATTTGTCACTAATTCTGTTTTCTTCAAATCTCCTCGGTGAATATTTGCTATTAACTCCTTTCCATATTTATATTTATTTCCCCATCCCTGTCTAAATTATAACTGGAGTCAAAACCTCATATTTGTCTGAGGTTTAATCTAAAGATTACTTTAGATATGGATCTGGAGCTCAGCTAAAACTGGGGAGCTGAGAAGACACATTTAAGGCATAAAGAAGAAACAAAGCCCTGTTGTTAAACCTCTTATTGCAAAATCTGTTTGCTAAAATACTGAGGCATAATTTCATCCCACAAACATCAGTGAACAGGTGACACCTGTTCAAACTCTTTATTATGGTCCTCAAAATATTGCTATACTGTGAAATTAATTCAAATAAAAATATCCAAAGGAATAAGAAACAGGAGAAAGGAACTCTCCTAATTCATATTCTTTCATGCCAGCCTTGTGTAAGAATTCTGAAAAGCCAAGAGTACATTTTGAAGTATATTTTGAATTTTCATAATCTCAGTGGTAGGTCTGTGAGAAGGGGTGGTCAGTGAGGGTGGAACCAACCTGAGGCTTCTGCACCTTCCCTGGGAAACAATTTTGGGTGTGAAATTGGAAAGTGAATTATTCTCCACATCCTTCAGCCCTCTCAGTGGGAATGGGGTTAAGAGGTTTTGTGTCTCACAGAGAATTTAAATTATAAATGACTTTATAAGATGCTCAGTAAATGTGTGTGAAGTGTGAAATACACCCAGGCAGGGATAGTTAATGTTATTTTAATAATATCAAATCAGGAACCTTCCCTATCAAAGCAGGCTGAAGCTGAATGTTATAATGGTCACTGATTGCTACTGGTGTAATTTTCATTCCTTTACATCGTGCTTTACATTGCCAACACAATTAAAAGAGGGTTTTTTTTGCCAGGAAAACAGTTCTACTGAATTATGGCAGGCTGGGTTACTTATGATTTTTGTAAACACTGAAAGTTTTTGTGCTTTTTGAGCTTAAGGACAAGGGAAAAGAACACCACTTTTATTTTTATAAGTATTGTGACATTTTAAGCAATAGAGAAAGGTTTCTCAATAAAGCCTTTCCAAGGAGCTCCAGGGATCCAGGAATTACATGTTATCTCATTGAATGGTGCAGATCTTACATACATTGTTCAAAATAGAATTTCCTTCCTCTACCTTCCCCAGGAGCAGATGGTTTCAGTGTTTTCTCTCTTGGTTTTCTTGTGGATTTATGATTATTTCACTCAGTTGCCAAGGCTCGTGTGAAGATTGGAACTTGACCTTTTCTTTTAATCAGGATTTTTTTGTTGTCTAAAAGGCGAGAAGGTACCAAACTAAATGTGAACTCGGAAAAATACCCATTTTTTTCAACAGAGAATTATGGAGTTAATTCTCCTATGAGTTCCACAACCCAGAAATTGCGTGCTGGCGCTCCCAGCATCCATGGCTGGGATCGGGAAGCCAAGCAGAGGTGGGAGCAGGGCGTGCAGGAGAAGCTGTGAAAGTGCAAATGGCAGAGAGAGGAGCGCAATTCCCCTGGCAGGCGATTTCTGTGTCTCACCCCATACTTTTCATTTCTCAGCCCCGTGTTTCGGGAGTTAATGGGACAGAGCCCTGTGAATGGTGGGAGGGAAGGGAGGCACATCCCACGGATGGGGATTTAGCACCTTTGCAGTCACAGGTTTGTTTTCTGCTGTCGCTGTGGGAATCTGCTCCCTTTGCAGTGATTTCAGCAATGTTTGGGCAGGATGGAAGGGTTTGGGGTGATCCTCCTGGGGGCACCTTGGGATCTGAAAAGCAGAATTTGGGATCCCCTTCTCCCCACAAATCCACCTGTAGAAATTCGCCATCCAAATTTGTTAGAAAAACAAGGCCTGATGTTAAAAAAATTGCTATATTCTGATATCCGTGTGGTGATACACATGGCAAACTTGTACTGTTTTAAAATCCCCTTAAAACATTATTTATGGTACTTGAGTCAAGTATCAGGGCACACTTGGTGCTTCCAGACCCCACTAAATTAATTCACCTTGTCATCCCTTGCGGGCAGAAATGCAAGAAGTGATATTTAAGTAGATTTGAAAACAGCAGCAGTATTTTTCTTCCTATTTTCCTTCCTGTTCTTGCCTAGCATTGTGTGTCAGATGTGATAAAGAGACAAACATGTTGTCTGTTTGGGACTGTGGCAATATCTGTGAGCAAATCCAGATAACTTCTGGGCTGACAAGGGAGACAGACAAGTGTCAAACTCTAATTCGCATTAGACCAGCAGGCAAATGTCATCTCCTGCTCATTTCCACATCACAGCTTTTGCTCTCTGCTTAGTTATTAGGAAAAAAAGCAGGTATATTTTGGGGGTTTTGACAGAAAAGTTTAGAACAGATGGATGGATTAAATTTGTCAAGTGAAATATTCCCATTTTAATTTGCTGCTATTGAGGCTCGGATATGGGCAAGGTGAATTTATTTTGATTTTTCTATGAGGAAGAAAATTGAAGGCTAATACAAAGGTTATTTAATTAGCTGCAGAATTCTTAGCAATAAAACAAATGCTAAACAAGAAAGCACCTAAAAGGTGCTAACGCTCAAGAATAATCCAAATGAAAAATTCACATTTTTTAAGATTTGAGAATATATAACAATATCTATTGAAAGTAATGTGTGGTTACTTTATAGCCCAGTTAGAAAGGCAACACCATAATACTTATAAAAAACAAATAAAAATGCTTGCACATTTTTAGTGTATTTATAGTCACAAATCAGTGTAGATTTCAACCTAGGAATATTTTTAATTGTATTTAGTCTTTGATTTTTCCAGATCAGCCCTACACTCTGTCAGGTCACTTTTCCCCAAATTTCTATGGTGGTTTCCACTTTTCAGATGGCTGCAGTTAATATTTGTGTATATCCAAAGCAAAAAAAAAAATTACTTTGGAAACCCAGAGAACAGCTTTGTAACAGAATTCTGGTGTTGTCTTTTAGGTTTATGAGACAGCTTTGTAATGAAACATGCAAATCACACCAAAGTGTTCTGCTTGCTTTTTGGAAAATATTTCTCTTTTTCACACACTATCTGGGAAAACTTACTAAGCTTTCAGTCAAGAATATGAGTGTTGTTAATCAAATTCAGTTTCCCCTTGAAATGCTGATCTTGAAATGCGGATATATCCCCTTGAAATGTTGAGATTTTCACACTGATGTGATCACAATTGCACACTGAGGTTCCAAGTAGGTGTTTTTCTGAATTTCTGGTTTTTTGTTGCTTTTTTTTTTTTTTGCAGCACGCAGTTGTTTTCTGTGATTGTTTAAAGCAATTTATTAAAATCACACCAAACACGATGATAACACTTTGACCCATTTGCATTTTTCAACTCTGCACACATGAAGTTTTTAAAAAAGACCCTGGCTTAGTTTTGATTGTGAAATGACTTTTTTTCATTAGTACTGACTTATGTAACCTGTGTAATGCAAAATGGATTTCACAGGCAAAATGAAATCAAGAGAGCAGCTCAGCGTTTCATTAGTTCATATACAGTTTGAACAGCATTTGCTTGATAAATCCTCAGCTGCAGATTGAATGTTTGTTTCTTTATGGATTACCATTCAGTTTGGAAAGCCATATAATTTAAATTAAGTTTCATGACCCAGTCACCTGTGTTCACAAAGAAGAAAGAAGGTCTGAGAACACCAGGCCAGAGCGTTTTGTGCTGGGCTGACAAAGGAGCCACTGAACAGAGCTACTCCTGCAGAGCCCATCCAGAGGTTTCCCCAAGGTTATCCCTGCTTGCAGGCAGCAGAGAACAATGCAGCCCTTAAAAAAACACACCTCTGATTGCCTTTATTGCAAAATTAAAGATGATGGATTGGAAAGAGAGGAATTAGGTGTGTTATAGGTTAGAACAGATCCCCTCGTTTCCCTTCAGCCATTAGGAGGGTGCAGAGAAGCATTTGGTTAAATTAAAGCCTAATAAAAGTCGTGGAATACTGAACTTCTCATGACTTATTGGAAACCTTTCACTGGGGAAAACACCATAACTGCATATGTAAAATAGATCTCAGAAAGCAAATTAGGTGATTGCTTGTGAAACAAAAGCCCATGTGTAGCTCTTATCCATTTTTTTCCCATGGATTTGAATTTATTTTCCATCATGTCCTGTAGTCTGCTCTAATCTGCCTTTGCCACTCCTGTGCTGATCTCATGGATGCACCTGTACAAGGTCTGGAAATGTCCTTGTACATTTTTTAGGAAGAGCTGGGCTCAGCTGAAGGGCACAAAGAAAAACTGAGCCAGTTTGGGATCCTTGAGCGTGGCTCTGCCCATGGCCAAGGCTTGCCAGAACATTCTAACAAAAGCTGCCCTTAATCTTCATTGGAGAATTCAAAGTTATAAGGAATTCCTGGTGCCATGAGCATGTCTTGATTAAGGATAGCTGCAGGTTTCTCTGTGCTCTCATCCACCCAAATTTATTGTTGCAGACTGAGCTGTACCTGTAGGAGGAACAATCATGAAGAGATTGGTTTGGGCTGATCAGAGCTAAGGAAAAAATGTGTGAAGGAAAAACTGGAGTGGTTTTCTTGTGGCCATGTGTCTGCTTGAAGGAGCTCTGGCCAGTAGCAGGACAAGGCTTGCCAGAACATTCTAGCAAAAGCTGCCCTTAATCTTCATTGTATGACCAGGAGAATTTGAAGTTATAAGGAATTCCTGCTGCCATGGACATGTCTGGATTAAGGGCAGCCCCAGGCTGCTCTGTGATCTCATCCACCCAAATTTGTTGCTGTACCTGTGGGGGGAACGACCACACAGAGATTGGTTTGGGCTGATCAGAGCTAAGGGAAAAAATGTGTGAAGGAAAAACTGGAGTTGTTTCCTTGTGGCCATGTGTCTGTTTGAAGGAGCTCTGGCCAGTGAATAAATTTCTGACAAGAGTGGAGTATTTTGAAGTACTGGGAAGGATATAGACAATTACAATGATGATATTATATAAAATAGCTTTATGAGAACAGAAATCACCCTCCAAAATTTGAAATATGAAGTTTTATCTGGGCAAGGTGAATATTTTTTGACCCATTGCAGTGCACTGCAAGACTTGCAAGATTGTATAATGGGATGTGCTGCAAGTGCAATGGGTAAATACAAAGTTTGTGTGTTTGTTAAGGAAGCGGTGAATCCAGTTGCAACCCAGGTTTTAGATTTAAATGTCAGTGGGAAGAGAGACATTCTTTGATGTCAGACCATCATCAGTGGGTGGGCTCATACAGAGCACCTCTAATATTAAATATTTCTCCCTTTCTGCTCTCTGTGCTGTTTTTGGGATTTCCCTTCTGCTAAACCCTGAGGAAGAATTTCTGAGGCACCTTGGAAGTTTCCCCAGTCTGAATAGGAAATTGCTGCTCAGCTGTTGGACACTGGTGGATGTGAGAGGAGATCAAAGTTTCAAAGGCGGGACAGCAGTTTGTGCTTGCCCTGGGTGCTGAGGAGTCACCCAGAAGGTGCAAATTCAAATAAATTTCCTGAATATTTCATAGGCTTCTTATTTTGTTGGTCACTTGTGCAATATAGAGCAGATTGGAAGCATAAATTGGTGAGTGACAGCTCTTTAACCACACTGAACAGTAACCAAGCAGGCATTATTTCTTGGGACTGGTTTTAATCAATTCCCTCTCTGAATAAAAGCTTTTGTTTGTTTTGATTTGTTCTGTAAAGAGAGAAGCAGATTTGACCATTAGCCCTCCCATCTTTGGCTGAAATTTTCAATGAAATTAAGTTGATATTTCCAGCTGGACCATCAGTTCTAAACAGCTCAGTGTTTTTAAACAACTCTAAACCAGTTTTTAAAGGCAGGAAATTCTGTTCCTTAGTGAATTTCGATGGGTTGGCTTTGTTTTAAATTAGAGATGCTAATTCAGATTTGGATCACATTTTGGTATTGATTCTCTTTTAACAAAGAATGAAGATTTCCTGTGAGTACCTCAGGAAGGCCAAGGATTACTTGTGTGCTGCAGCTGTGCCAGTGTGTAATGCAGCATTTTTAATGTTAAAATGAGAAGTGATAATCCCTTCCAGAGATTCCTTAATCTGCTTGAGAGGCAGGGGTTTCCCCTTAGAATTCTCTGCAATTTTTAACTCTGTGGAACACTGGTTTGAGCCTGTGTTAGATGCTTGTCACATCCTTGCCCAAGGACATTGTTTAGAGGGTTACTGGAGAATCCACAGCAGTTTTAGGTTGGAATTGTCATGAAAAAATAAATGTAACTAATCTGTCAGAGACAGAGGGCAGGAGGATCTATATATCTATATATCTATATATCTATCATCCGTATATCTATATATCATCTATATATCTAATCTATATGCCATCTATATATATTATATCTAAATATTTTAAAAATACATCAAAATATGCTATTTTGCAAAAAATCAGATGTTGTAGTGTTGGGGTTTTTTGGTTTTTTTTTGTTGTTTGGAGGTTTTCTCTATGTGTTTGGTTTGGTTGGTTTTACGTTTGTTTTTTTCTTTTATCTAACTTATACCAACCTTCAGATTCAGGTTTCCCCACCACGTAACCCTGGTGCAAATAAAGACAGATTTGTGTAATTTAATCAGATTGATATATGGTACAGTCACAGACCTGTTAGTGGTGGCGCTGTAAATACTGAAAGGTTTTTTTATGCTTATAGGATCTTGATCAAAGAGTCTAGAATTCTTTCCACATTTCCATGGTGGCTACAGCTGAAACTTTTCCAATTCGCTTCTTGTCCTTCTTAAACTTTAAGTCCCCTCAGTTTGGTGACGCTGGGAGTTCATCTAAGAATATAACAACCCATTTATCTGCAGATAAACCCAAAGTTGTGAATAGATGTTATCTTTTTTCTTGCTAAAACCTTGCCAAGGTGTGCTCAAAGTGCTCAATAGATAATTCTGGTGGCTCCCCCCGGGTTCTGTGGATTGGGTTGAAGTTTGCTGATTCCCCTCTGGCCTCACTCAATACCAGGCCTGACCTTCTGCCCCTCCTGTGAGCAGATTTAGGCAGATTTAGGCAGATTTCCCCTCCTCACTCTGGAGCATCGATCTCTCTGCAGCCTGGACACCTCTTTCTGTCTCCTGGACTTGCTCACTTCTTAAAAACTTGTTCATGGTTGGTTCTGAATCCATTCAGTGATTTGGCTTCCCCTGCCTCAAAATCATCAATGTTATTGTTAGCAATAACATCCATGTTCAGTTGAGTCCCAAGCACCATTAATAGTGAGTTTGCATTAATTCTGTGTGTCAGAAAAACGTGATTCTGCTTCTTTGGCACAGAGGAGAGCAAGGTTTAATGCTGCCTCATTACACAAATCCCAGGCCCCATAATTCTTTTGTCAACCTGCTTTATAAAATAGATAGGGCATTTGCTAGCATGGCAAATCAAAGGATTAAATATTTAATCTTTTAGAGGCTTTGCTGCTTAGGATCTACAATCAAATGATAAAGTCACTTACTTTTGCTTTGAATGGAGAGGTCCTTAATGGGGAATGTCAGGACATGGAGTCTGGAGAGGAGATGAGAAGGAGCAGCCAGGAATAAAGCAAGGACAGGTTTAATATATGGAAGCTTGATGAAGGTGGCACACAGAAAGGCAGGGGACAGCTTTGCTTCTCCCTGTGATACACAAAAATGAAATTAAAATGCTCTTATTTGCAGGTCATGAATTACTTGCCCAGCAAGGGTGAAACAAAATTCTGTATATTCTCTTGATGTCTGTGCTTTCCTGAAAAACTCAGTTTTGTCATTCCTAATTCCCACTGATTTGGTAATAAAAGCAGGTCTCAAAAGGCTAATTAGTGCCTGTTCTACAGCCTTTGCATTTGTGTGTGTGGATGCTGTGAATGGCTGAACACACATGAGATGAACATTTTTATTTTTAATGTGTGCATAACAAAGCCGGCCTGTCCCCCTGCTCTTCCTGGGGAAGAACTCTTGTTTGGACTGAGAGGAGAAACAGAGTGGATGAAAACATCTCCAGGTATCATAATTTATATCCCCAAATGAATCCCCTGCTGAAGCTTTTGTGGGGCAGGAATCACATCTGGGTAGGAAAGGGCAGAAGGGTCTAAGCAGAGTGAGGGCAATGTGGAGTTTTTCTAGGTTCTTTTTAGTGGGGAATAACACCAAAAAATGCTAAATAAATTCCTCCTGCTAGGTTAATCAGGGCAGGAGGATCTCCCAGTGTCTGTGAAGGGATCCTGTTCACAGCTGGGCTGTAATGCACTCATGGACTCAGTGCCCCATTCCTTCAGGGAGGAACCAGCAGTAAAAGAACCGACCCTGCAGAGCTCCTGAACCCAATTTTCCTGAAGAAATCTGATCAGCAAACAGAGAGATTCCTTAGCATTTAGCTAACCAAGTTAATTTCTGAAGGGGAGGAGCAGTGCAACACAAAAGCAGAGTTAATTTAATGCTATCTCTCCTAGCATTGAGTATTTGCACTTGGGCAGATGTTGTGAGAACCTACCAAAGCACTGCTGAGAATCTGTTCAGTTCCTGAAAATCTCCACCTCATTAAATTCCTATGTATGGAAAGCAATTTTTTCACTGTAGATTATAATTTTATTAACATAGCTATTAGCACTAGAGACTCTGACAATGAACCCAGAGTGTTAAAGGACATTTTCTAAAAATAAGCAAATTTACATATGTAATAATAAACTCATGACTAACCCTTCCTAAGCATTAGAGAAAGGAAAAAGAGCTCCAAATCACAAAAAAATCAAACTGAAATAAAGAAATAAAAGACCTGACTAGAAAAAGCTCAAGCTTATTGATGGCAATAAGATCTTCATGCAACTGTTTTGGCAGAGAAGTGTAGATAAATGTGGAAATGTAAGAATTGGTGGGAGCAGGTTTCAAACTGGGTGGTGTATATAGAATAAACACTAGTGAGCAGTGGTTACAGGGGGAAAGTTCAAGGGCACAAATTTCCAGAGATAAAATTTAAATAATGAAAAAAAATTAAACGACCCTGTTAGTCTCAATATAGGGAGAGCAGGTAAATCTTGATACAATGAATTTCTCACATATTTATTGTGTCCTCACTCCTTTCAGGAGTTGCAAATATAGGTCCAGCCAAGAAAGGCAGATGTTGGCAATAGGGACTTTGTGCCCAAGACCTGGGACTTGTGCATCTATTTTATTTGTAGAGAAATTGCTTTTAAATATGTGCCTTTACATTTTCAATGCAATACAAAAGTTTCTTCTACTTTAAAATTCCTGTGAGCCTCTGTTCCCTACTGCCAAATAAGAAGGAGTGCAGTTAGCCAATGCATTTCCTATTTAGTCTCATTAACGCTTTGTAGCAGAGCATTTTCAACTTATAAAACAATGGCCAAATATTCTGGTTGACATTTGTTGTTATTGAAACTCAAGAGCTCCACAAAGAAGCAGCACAGAGTAGGGACAGCAACAGGACAAGAAGCTGAAAAAACAACCCTAATGTGAGAGTTTTTTCCAATTCTGACCAAAATGAACAATGCCTTTTGTTTTTTCCAAGCAATTTTAGGAATTCAAAGCTGGTGGCTCAGAAAGTATTTTTTTCTGATGTCTGAGAAATCCAGTGAAATGACTCTGTGTTTGTTTATACCTATATATTCACACATATGCACAAACACAGAGACTCCCAAATATACATTCACATGGTGCTAACAACCTAGACTAAATAAAAAGCAAGGAAATACAAAATTCAAGCTGTTTGCTTTGCCTTATCTATTTCCATTATGCATGGTAAATATTGCAGATCATATGGTCTATAAAATCACACGCTGCTTGGAGACTCCTCCAGAGCTCTGCCACAACAGGGGACTCTGAGGATGGATGCAGTAGCAGCTCGGAGTTTTCTAGACTTTTTTTATTTAGTTGGACTTTTCATGATATCTGAATTTATTTTTTGCATGTGAGTTCCTTTATTTCCTGTGGTTTTCAATTTAAACAAAAAATACTACCAAACAAACACAACCCAAAAATGTGTTGAGGGAGGGCAGACAGCACATGGGAGCCTTGAAGTTTTTCTTTTAGGATGTCTGATTTTTGAAGGAAATAGAATGCAGCAGTGAATAATAGGGGATGATTAATAAGGAGGTTTGATATTGCTCATGCTGGGAGCTGCTGCCTGCTCAGTCTGGGTCCCAGAGTGAGTATTTGAGTTTCTCTGAGCCCATCAGCCCAAGTCCAGGGGCAGCTTGAGGTTTTACTCATTAGAGCATTTAGGCTTTAACTGATCATCCAAAATTTCACAAGAGAATTGTGTTAAAAAAGGAAAAATAACTTTTCAGGAAGTTAAACATATAAAACCATCCCCTGAAATCCTGTTTGTGTGTTTGCTGAATAGGTGGACAGCCATAGGTAAGGTAGGAGTAAGATCTTTCTTGTGCTAAATGTTTATTTAACATTCCCAAACCAACACAACCAGTCACCTTCTCTGCCCAAGATGAAATTTTTGTATTTATTCCTAGAGAAATGCTGCTGTAATTGTAGGGGATCTATGCACAGGGTTTTCAAATGATTTTATGGTCAAGTTTTGATTTAAAGCCAGAAGTTATTGTAAATTGTGGTGAGTTAATGCCAGCATTCATCCACAGGAGAGAACTGTTAAAAAAGGAGAGTTCATTTGCTGTGTTAGACATGTTAGTGTTAACTCTCTCTGATAATGGGATAACATTTTTAGGCCGAGCTAATAAGATTATGATGCAAAAGTGGGAATCTCCTTTGGTTGGTTAATTACCTTCTGCTATTATTTTAATTTTATTATCCTAAATTCAGATTGAAATTAGCCCTGAGCATTACAGTGAGATAGTTTAGGATATTTTTTGGGGTTCTGTGTGAACGGGATGAGTCTCTGCACCCAGAGCAGAGCCCAGCACTCTGTGTGCAGCCAGATCAGCTCCTCGGGGTGCAGGCTGGGGTTAGGTAGGAAATTCTGTCCTGGATCCCGGTGATTTTAGTGGTTTTGACCATTCCCTGACTCCTCCCAGCCCGGCCCAGTTTGCAAAGCCCCCTCTGGGAGTAAATTGACGTTTTTTTCCCTGTGAAGTCATGGAATTGTCTTACTATTGTACTCTAAACTACAGCATGAAAAAATTAAAAAAGATAGGAAAAAAGTGGGGTTTTCATGTTAAAATTATTGTCTCAATTGAGCACTTTTAGAAAAACACAGAATGGAAATTACAAGTCCTTGGAGAAGTGTTTGAGTTATGGCTGAGCCCCAGGGCTGCTGTACAAACAGAATCCTACCAGAACCTCCTGTGTGTGTTATAAGCTCCTCTTAAACTGAGGTGGAGTAAGAAAATTTTCAGTCTTTCTTGTATTTCTGGAAATTGCTTTTTAGAGATATTTATATCCTTTTGTGCTTCCTGGGGTGGAGGAATGGTGCAGGTTAAGAGCATCCTCCACAGATGAGAAGGTGTGGGATAAACTCCCTGAGTATTTGTGCTGATAAAGCAGTTACTAATAAAAAACACACAAATAAAACCCCTGTATTTTTCTGGATTGACCTTCTGGTATTTAATAGTCTAATTATTATCATTATAACACATTCTGAAATTTAGAGTGCTTCCCTCAGGCAGAGAAATCATCCTGTGGCTTTTCATCCTCCTTTTCCTGAGGTATCTGTGCAGTTTCTTGATTTTTATTTACTTTACAAAGAAATTGATTGCAGACTGTGTGACTAAAAATAGACATTTCTGAGAACACTTCTGTCAAAACAATGTGAGAAAGCTGCTACCCAGATAAATCCGTTACTTGTACTGACTTTCTCCTCTAAAACTTCCCCTCTTTGCATGTTTAGGGAAAGACTCAGGAGTGTTTTTTATTCAAATAGCACAGAACAAGGCTGGCAGCTCCACAGGCCTTTCCAAGGCTTCCAGCTCCTTCAGGAAAAAAAAAAACCTGTGAAGATTAAATACCTCTAAGGTAAAATCCAAAGCAGCAATTTTTCATCACATTTCAGGAAATTGGTCCCTAAATAAGTTAATTATGGAGATTAATAACTTTAGCTCTGTAAGTTACATTCAGTAAGTAGTTGCAGTCAAAAGCCTTACTATCTAGCTAAAATATGGAGTAATTTAGGATCTAAAAAGGTTAATTATCAAAGGAACAGTGTATACTTTATTATTTAATTAAGACATTTTGGGTTGTTTATTTCTGTCAGTAGAAAAAAATCTGGTTTTCTTTGGCTCAGATACATACATACATATATATATATATATTTCAATTTTTTCCTTTCTGATCTCTCTGCAAACTAAGAAAAATGTTATTTTCCTGACTTTGCTCTGGATTTAAGAGACTTGTTTTATTCCCATGGCTGTTCCTGATCCATTGTCTTTGCCTGGGAGTGCCAAGCACAGGCCCCAGCTCTCACCCAGATTTTTTTACAGTGCAGACATCGCTCATTGGAAATTGGATGCTGCCATCAAGCCAACTTCCAGGCCATCAGGGGGGATTTATCAGGGCTAATCACAGGCTCCTTTATGGGGCCATAGCTCCTGTTTCAGCTCTTCCCAAGGAGGGAGAGGCTCCATCAGTCTGGTCGATACCACAATCCCCTGGAAGGAAATACAGCTGCACAAAAGAGTCTCTCTATGTTTAGCAGGTGTTTATTTTTCCCCTCGGTGACAGCAGCTCATTAGCAGCTCTGGAGTCAATGAAATTAGAGCACTGTCAGTCCAGCAGAGCCAAATGGGGTTTGTCTCCAATGCTGGGACACGGAAAGGCTTTATCCTACAGAGCTCCTTCAAAGGCACGGCTTCAGCTGGCCAGCAAAGCTTTCCTTTGTTGGAGTGTTATCCAAGGGGAATACTGCAAAAGTATGCTATGTAAAAGTGATGTTAATGATGCCCAAGTGCTGAGTATGTAGCTATGTAAAAGTGATGTTAAAATATGCTATGTAAAAGTGATGTTAATGATGCCCAAGAGTTGGCAACAACAGTACAGACTTTCTTAATGCCTGTTAAGAACTGAGGAGTTAGTTTGGTTTATTTTTGTAGCTTAATGGTCAGGAAAAGGATTGTTTGAGCAATCACTCGTTGCTGCTGGATAGCTCTCCTCACCTCTGTTACTTATTCCTGTTTAAATTGTTTCTACAGCAGCCTGCTGTTATTTCTGTAAAAGGCTTTAGAACTATGTGTTATACCAGGCTGTTAAAGGGAGAAGAATATTTGCCAGCTCTAAATATGTTTTTTCATTCCTTACTCTCACAATGAACAGGTAAAGTACAGCGAGTGCTCATCATTTTCATACTAGATTTGTAATTAACTTTTGGAGGTCATCACTAAAACGTGGTTAAATTGCTGTTTCCATTGAGTGCTGTGTCAGAATTTTGGCTGCTGCTGCAGCTCAAGGCTCAGTTTCTGTGTGCATTGTGCAGTGGCAAATAGCAAATTAAGGCTGGAATGCTGTTGAGAGCACTGCTAAAACTTCCTTTGACTTTCAAAAGAGCAGCAGCAGAACTCCACCACACTTTGTGTATGATTAGGAACTGCAGTGTCAATGCTAAAGGATAAACTGTTAGACAAAATTCAGCAGTTGCACTCGATTACGTGCGTCAGGCATCTAAAAAAGGCTCCCAAAGAGAACGTGTAATTTAGCTCTGAATGGCAGCCTCCATGCCCCAGCGCAGCTCAGGATCTGGTTGAAATTGTTACTTAATGTGACTTTGTGCTCTATTCTGATAGACCCCCTGGACTGAATATGCAAATATTTTAAGAAGCTGCTGTTGCCAGAGTCAGTACTGAGCAGTGCTGCAGACTGGATTTGAGTTATCTCAATTCCATTTCCTAACACATTCCTTCAGTGGCTCCCATTTTGGATCAAGTTGGAAATAAAAGTGGAATATTTCCTAGCACTGCCTTCAACTCCTTCATCTGGCCTCTGCTATTCCAATTACCCCTCCTTCCATGAGGGGGAAATGTAGTAGAGAATCACAGAAGGGTTTGGGTTGGAAGGGACCTTAAAAGTCATCTTGACTGGATTGAAATAAATCAAAAGAAATTTCATCGACTACCTGCTTGAATTAATGTAATTCTGTAAATTGACACAAAGTGAGCAGAGTTTGCAAAGGGCAGAAAGGGAGTCACTGATAAAAAGCAGAACTGAGAATAAAGCAAAGCCTATTTTGTGTATTTTGCTTTTCCAGATGCATTGTAATTGTCTGTTCCCACATGATATGATTTATTCACTTCTATTATTATGCCAGACCTGTGGGAGCACACTCATTTACCATTGGTGCATTTGCTGTTACCAACCTACACGTTCTGCTTGGCTTGGCCAAAATCTGCAGCTGGGTTTGATTCAGCACTTCCTCTGTCAGAGCTCCTAATAAACCTATAGACCCTCAGTGTGTTAAAACAATTCTTGGTTTTGGTAGGCTGCTTCAAAGTCAATCCTGGAAAATCTGACTGTGTATATTTAAGGACAAATAAAGTGGGAAAAGAAAGAAATCTTTCAAAAATCAGAGGAATCGATTAGCAGTGTAGAATGTCATGGAATCCCAGAATGGTTTGGGTTGGAAGGCACCTCAAAGCCCATCCAGTTCCAGCTCTGCCATGGGCAGGGCACCTTTCTGGGAATCAGCAGCTCACAGCAGGACCCAGACCCAGGCACTCCCTGGAAGCAGAGTCAGATCCATTCCAATTAAATACGTGTATAAAAACTTAGGGTTTAGAGGAAGGGAATTAGCGAGTCTTGGGTGTGCACGTAGACATCCTTTAGTCAAGACACCTTCTGTGAATTAGCATAAGAATTATGCAGATAAGCTCTTTATCTCGCTTCTCTGTAGTTCTTTGAAGTCCTTAGAAGTTTAGGAATTTAGCTAAAGGAAACTGAATAAGCAAGCAGCATTTTGTTTGTACAAGAGATTAACTTTGCTTAAATACAGGTACGGCTTCACATTGCTATCTACTGACAATCATTTTTCTGTATGCCCATGTAAAATTAATTTTATATCTAAGATGAGTTTTACAATTCACAGCGTGTTGCTGTGAGTTGAATTCAAATTAATTTCTTAAGGAATAAGAGTATTCTCATGATGAACTTGGAACGGTGTTAGTCTTTGTGAGACTCCCAGAGAGAAGAAAATAAAAGGCAAATTGCAGCAGACAAACTTTAGATGCGCTTATTTTGATTTGCAGACAGGGAGGGAAGTCTGAGATAAATTTGCAGACAGGGAGGGAAGAGAGATACCAACCAAAAAAGGAGAGTGGAAACATGAATTCCACAAGAAGAATTCCAAAATACCTCAGTCCCAACAGGAGAATGTTGCCACTGCTCCCATGTCTTTTATCCTGGGCCAGAAGGGTTTAGCAAGACCAGAATGGGAAGGGTTGGGTGGGGATGGAAGAATGGGAAGAAGAATGGTGTCCTGGTTTGGGCTGGGGCAGAGCCAAGCTCATCTCGGCAGCTGGCACAGAGCTGGGTTTGGGATCAGTGTGAGAATGATGCTGATAACACCCTGCTGGTTTGGTTGTTGCTAAGTTGTGTTTATCCTAAATCGAGAACTTTTCTGTGTCTTGTGCTCTGCCAGTGAGGAGGCACCAGAGCAGGGTGTGAGGGAGCAGAGCTGGGACAGGTGACCCAACCTGGCCAAAGGGATATTCCTCACCATAAACCCAGTGCATAAACTGGGGAGGGCCCAGGAGCGGGGTTGCTGCCTCAGGTTTTAGCTTTTATTTGTCAGATTCTGTGCTGCTTTAGTGTGTAGTTCTGAGCTTCATGTTAGGGGATGGTGGGCTCTGTGCACAGAGCAGGGAGACAAAACAATTCCTGCTCCAGCTGGGCACCAAGGACAAATGATCCAAATCTCAGC
>JAXCLO010000242.1:2683983-2730332 GCA_035583995.1 Arremon aurantiirostris | reverse complement strand
TAAGTTATGAAGTCCCATTCTTGTTTCTCTCTCTCCAGCCCATGGTGTTTGTGCTCTTGGGCCTGAGGTTTGGATCATTTGTCCTTGGTGCCCAGCTGGAGCAGGAATTGTTTTGTCTCCCTGCTCTGTGCACACAGCTCAGCATCCCCTCATGTGAACCCAGACCCACACACTAAAGCAGCTCAGAATCTGAAAAATATACAAGACAAACCTGAGGCATCACTCTCCAGGTTGTGCTGGTTGGGGTTTGGTCAGCCTCAAGAGAAGGCATAATTTAGGTATTTTGCTCTTTTGCAACATCTGGTTCAAAATAAGGAGCAGAGATTTGTGAACAGAAAACTTTAACTGTAACTAGTCTTTGGGCAGCTTGATGTCTGTTAGAAGCAAAAATAATAGCCCATACTTAAAAAATGATAAAAACCAAATCAAGTCTGAAGAGAGAAAACACTCAAATCCCATTAAAAATCAATGGGCTCTGATTTCACTCACACAAACAAGGGTTCTTGTTCTTGAAATTAAAGGTAATTGACATTTGTTTTCTTGTTTGGTTTCAATTTAAAATAATGATGCAGAGTTAATTCTCTGCTATCTAATATCTGAGTCTTACACACACACAAAACCACAAAAATCTCATTTGCACCAGGATTGCCAGTTCATGATTTTGATCAGAGAATTGCACTGTGGTTCCATTAACTCCAACAAAAACTTTTGTTTCTTATGCTTATGCCAATTATAATTTGTTTTGATAAAAGCAGGAGTTTTTGTACCAATCTTAGGGCCATTTCTCACTGGAAAAACAAGATATTGAGTAGTTCTGTCCAGCACAGTTACTGTTCCACAAAGTTAGAGTGAAGCATAGTTCTGTGCTTTCAATAACTGGAATTGCTTGAAAATACACATAATTACAGAGGACTCAACCTTTCTTTAGTATGGGTTAGAATCCTGCTCTGTCAATAAGGCAATAATAATAATAATAATAACTTGAAAAAGTAGCAAAGCCATTTTGATACCATGATAAATGTTTCAGATAAATTGCTGGCTTATGCATTGACCTTCATGGCAGTGTTGGTTGATTATACCCAACTTGTCAAACAAGCTTATGATCTCAAAAAATTAAATTACCTCAGCACAATTTTTTAAAAATGGGGGGGAAAAAAAGACAATAAATGCAAGTAGCTGATCAGGTCATGTCTTTATTAATAACATGTCATTAAGCAAACTAAAAAAGCATGAACTGTGCCATATTTAGAGATGAAGTGGGAGCAGAACCTCATTATCTGTACCAGGAAATCTCAGTCAGATGGTGGCAGGGTTGGAAGCATTTCACTGAGTGCATCTGTAGAGTCCATCCTGATTAAAGGGTCACGCAGAGAAAAAGGCGCCTCGAGCACTGCAATATATTGGGCTGGCTTGGGTTTGGGGAAGGATTAAGGAGCTCCAAAACTCCTCCAAAATGGCCTCAAGCTGCTCCAGTGGTGAAAAGAAATAAAATATAGGTAAAGGTAGGCACAACAGCACAGAGAAGCCTTGATTTTTGAATATTTGGTATTTTAGCCTAATTTATTTTGAGATGTAAGTGCTGCAAATGGACTCGATCTTTGGACCTAGAAATAAGAGTAATTTCTTGGCTTTGCATATCAGGTGTGTTCCTTTTGCTCGTATCAAGATTTTGAGAGCAAGGAACACGATTTTAAGTAACACACCCCAAACTGGTGGGAATTGTTGCAACTTCTGCTGTAATTTGGATAAAATAAACTGCTGATGACTCCGAGAGTTGCCTCCCATAGGTAGTAAAATACCCAAGGAATACCCAAATCCTTCCCTTAGCAGGAGCAGATGATTAGGTTTTTGAGCAAGAAACACCTATTACTAGGAGAGATTAAATCTATTTCTAGAACTATAAAGTTTGATAATTGACCCCATGGAGTTCAAGCTCCCCATAAGAGCTGGCAGGTTACCAGCCAGGTTTTTTTCAAAAGGGAATCCAGTATCTGCCACCACTGCCTGTCTATAGTCCAGAAATACTGCTGTCTATCTTACAGCTGAAATTTTTATACATTTCAGTAGCTGATGAGTTTTATAACCAGTAAAAATGTCCCAATCCTCTAAAATGTAAACTCTTTTAAATAACTAAATTCACTGCATCTATATACTGTCCATAAAGACAAATAAAATGTAAATATTTCTCAGCTGAAATGCAGAACTGCTTAATCGCTCTCCTGGTGCCATATTTTACTTCAGCTGTGTCTGACTGCACATTGTCCTCCCTATAAATAAAGTCATTAGATTGCCCACAGAGCCTTGCAGACATGTCTATAATCAGCAGTGTTATAATCCGAGCACTTTCTGCACTGGGAGTTTGATCTATACAAACACGAATACAATAGTAGAGGGATTTTAAAAGTCAAATAAATGTCACTGGAGTGCAGTAGTAAATGTGTCCAAGGAATGTGCTACCTTAATTGAAAATTCAAATTACTGAGCATTGCTCCTTTTCAATAAAACATTCAGTGCTGTTGAATGAAAAATCAATAGCTGCTTTATAGTGCATTTTTCTTAAGCAGTAGGCAAGAACTCAATTCCCCTTCAAAGGATTTTTATTCTTCTACCTTTAGTATTTACTTCTCTCCCTCTTTTTCTCTCTCTCTCCACAGCAGAATGGTCTTCAGATTCTTTTGTAAGCCAAAACATACTTCACTGGCAAAATAAAACCAGAGCATGTGGTATTCAAATTTGTGAGCTATTGTTGTAGTTAAAGTCATTATAAAGTCAGGTGCTTGGGCACCTCTCTTTTTCCTGAGTGAACACTTAATTTAGACTGTGCCTACTGAGGTTTCAGGAAATACTCCAGTTCACATTGGGATAGGATAGGAATAGGATAGGATTTAATTTTAAGGCAGGACATCCTAGTAGGGTAATTTGAGATTTGTCCTTGATATTCAGAGGGACAAAAAAAAAAAAAGATAGAACAAATTTGTAAAAGCTCAACAGGAAATGCTAAAAATGCGCTGGAGATTTGTAGGGAAAATTGAAAGGAAATTGTAAATGCCTGCTAAAGCAGAGATCTTTGTGGAATGTGAGGTTCTTGGGGGAGATTCTCCACGATGTTTGATAGAGGCTGAGTCCTCCTGTTGCTTTTGGTGTTTGCCCTGAGCATTGACAGCTCCCATGGGGGCAGGCTCTGCACGAAGGGCCGAGCTCCTGGTGTCCCTTCTGCTGTCACTGGATTCTGCTGTCCCCTTCTGCTGTCACTGGGTTCCCTGGGAGGAGCACAGGGAGGTTTTGTGTTCTGCTGTTGGCACCTGCCCCTTCTCCCCTCCTTTCCTGCACACCTGGGAGCCAGTGAGGCTTTCCAGCAGCTCAGCCGGCAGTTTGTGCCTCTGGGAGAGGACACACCACACTTCTGGGATTCCTGCCCCAGCAAACACTCTCATCCCCAGTGTGGAAACTGCTGCAATAATCTGCACCACAGTGATGAGAAACATTCCACATTTGCCATATAACTTATGGCAAGAAAAGCCCTCATGTTACAAACTGCTGTACACAGAGGCTGTTGGGAGTTTGGAGTCAAAATTATATTAATCTTTGAGGGTAAGTATGGAGGAGGTCATTAAATTCCAGCATATAAATCACAAATATTGATTATTGCTGGTACTTGAATACATAGTGTCACTACATATGCCATAGCCTGAAGTTGTGAATATATTGCACATTTCCACAGCTTTTGGAATTAATTCTGAGCATCCGTTGTTTTCTAAGAGAGGAGAGAGCAATGACAGTAAGTGTTACTTAGAGCAGGAGCTCCCAGGGAAATGTGCCTTGCTAAAAGACCAGGAATGAGCTTTAATTTAACTTTGCAGATCAAAATAATTCCTTGGAACATAGATGAAAACTGCGTGTGCCAGTATAGACTCGTTCATTTAAATGGAACTTGTCCTTTCAGAGCGTTGCACTGATGTCACTTAGTAACAAGGATCATTAGTGTCTGAGCTAAAAATGGGACAGGAAAAGAGCCAGTTCAAAGTATGCATTACAGCAGGAAAACCACTGCTGCTGCATGTGCTGCAAATATCATTGCCTGTCCCCAAGATAAAGATTGCTTCTTCGCTCAGCCTTGTTGTTGTTCCCAGTGCCATAAACAGCTGGATTTTCCCCCCCTTTCCATTTTGTTTTGTTTTATGTTCTGCAGCTTTTCAAATTAACAGGTGCTTGTGGAGAAGCATGAGCAGGCTTGGGGACCTAAAAATTCAAAAATGCTTTAGAGACAGGGTGTGTGGGCTGATGCTGAAATTCTCCCATGTGTAGCAAATCATGAAGAACTTATGGCTGGCCACCCAGAGGCAGAATCTAATCTGTGTTTGTGGTAACAGATGTAAATCCTGGAAGCTTTTTCAGTATCTTATACAGTTTGTTTTCAACCAGCTCAAAATGAGAGCTTGATTTTTGACTCATCAGTGAAGTCAAAGAGTGATGAAAGAGCCAAGTCTGTTATTTTGTTCGCTGCACAAAGTCAGTGTCCTTAAGTGACTTCTGACTTTCTCAGCCAGCATAGGATGCTTTTGTCTCTGTGCTGAGCAGATCCACGAGTGGCAAACAGAGTTCAGAGCAAGTTTGCTCTGCCTCTCCCTGCTCACCTCCCTGGCCCCCACACCAGAAACTGATTCCAGTACAGGGTTACTGCCCTGGGTATCCCAGGGGGGTGGCTCTTGGGACACCTCTGTGTTGTGATCCTGTTCTGAATTCATTTCCCAGAGTCAGAACAAGTTCCTGTCCCTGTTCTTCCTGCAGCCCTGCTAGGTGTGCTCCCCATGCGAACATCCTGCTTTGGGCTGGTGTTTAAAGCAAGGCCAGGCACAGAATGCACCGTCCTGCAGTTCTGCTCCAGCCCTGCCCAGTCTGGGACATCTGGCTCCATGTGAGTCCCTCTGCTCAGTGGTGGGAAGAGGAATTTGGGATGGGCAGGCTGAGGGAGGGAAAGGATGAAGGGTCATTCTTTCTGTGACATGGAGATGTGACTGCAGCATCATCCCAGCTCCCATGGTGCAGACAGACACAGCATTTCTCCCCTGTAATGTAGAGTTTGTTTAATTTCTTTTAGGAAAATTTCCAAGCCCTTTATTCTCTCCTCAATCAACGTGGAAAATAGTTATTTGTAAAAGCAGTTATAGTTATTTACAAATAGTTATTTGTAAAAAAAAAATTCCATTCTATGTGAATGGAAGAGTTTCTATCTGACACAGGTTCCTAATATTTACTGATTTTGATGTTGAAATATAGTTTTTTTCAGTTTTATTTTTTCCCCCAAGGAAAATCTATTTTATTTCACAGGAAAAAATAATAATAAAAAAATAGAACATGGAAGACAATCTACCACCAATTGCAATGGGCCAGAAGAGATAAGCAACAGGAAAAAAATGAAAAAAGGAAGAAATACTTGATACATGATTGATAACAGTGAGGTAAGGTAACAGTGAAAGATGGATAAAATCACAGTTTGGTTCTGAGCCAGTCTTGTTAACAAAACAATTCATAGAAGATGATGTCTGGAGGGCTATGAGATTATAGGTCATCTTTAAACTTGGCTTAACCTTGAGGAATTTAATTTAAGTCAGTGACTTTGTAAATAAGTATAATCAAAATATCTTTATTGTTTTTCAAATGTAAGTCAGAGATATATTCCTGAAAAATAACAAGAGATGTGAAAATAGTAA
Source organism: Arremon aurantiirostris (assembly GCA_035583995.1). Classification (NCBI taxonomy): domain Eukaryota; kingdom Metazoa; phylum Chordata; class Aves; order Passeriformes; family Passerellidae; genus Arremon; species Arremon aurantiirostris. Next base: position 2,724,621 of record JAXCLO010000242.1, on the reverse strand, counting down.
TGGCAACTTTTACTGGGGAAAGATGTGCAAGTTTTGAGAAGTAAGTAGTAAAAGAATGTAAAAATAGCTTAAATTTAAAATTTTATTGATTTTACTTTTAAGACAAAACAAGAAGAAATGCTTTAATTGTCCCCACATTTATTCTAGCCTCCTAAAACTTAGATTTATTTATTCTTACTCTGCTGAGCTGTAGGCTTTCATTCTTTGTGATGCCTGTATCAAACAGGATAACTGAGAAGTGTTAAAAAAACCCAAATTGCTCAGAACATGTTTCCCCAGAGTGACATAAATCCTGGCATTTGAATGTTGCATTCTGTTACCTTACCCTGAGCAGGAAAATGAATGGCTACAGCTAATACAGAATCTTATTGTGGAGCAACGCTGAGCAGCTTCCTCGAAATTAATTTGAGACAAGACAAACGATGTGGAGGAGCCAAGGCAATCCCGCCACGACCTCCCCTGGAGGCTTTTCCAAAGTGCCACTGCTCCTGCTTGTAGAGCAAACCTGGGAGCTGTGAGGGCCAGGGGCAGCAAGGCAGCCAGAGCGCGCGGCTGAGGCGCTCCAGATCCCGCTGCTGCCGCCGCCAGATGTTTGCTGAGCATCTTCCACACCTGGGGATGGGGCTCTGGGAAGGAATTCCTGCCACAGCAAAGGTCCCTGGTTAGCATGGTTGGGAATGTGGCTTTGCATCAGGTGCCTCTCAAATCCCTGGGGCGTGTGAGGGGCTCCCAGAGATGGCAGAGGGACAAAGGAGGAGCCCCATGGTGAGAATTGCCCTGTGTGGTTCTGTGGGATGGGAAAACTCAGATATGGCTGCACTGGTTCTTGATATTGAGGTACTTTCTAAGTCTTATGGAACAGATTCATATCTCTTTATATCCTGATTTTCTATTTTAAGATTCTATTCTATGAAATGTGGGTAGAAAGGGAATCTGAGTGGTTTTGTGTCCATGGGATAACCATTCCAGAAGTTCCTTCTTCCATTCTTACAAATCCCCCAATGTGAGCACCAGAGAACAAGGAACAATAGCCAATAAACATTTCACACTGCTGGGGAAGGAATTAATGTATAACACCAAAATGTTTCTTCTTTCTTGCCTCAGCGGCAGTTTATATACTGCCACAGGACAGGAAGGGACACCTGAAATCAGCGTCTAGAGCTTTTATTTTTCTGATATCAGTCCCATTACATTGTTATGACAATGGAGAGGAAAGATGCTAACAGCTCACTGATCAAACAGAATGCTAAGGAAACTTAACATTACAGCATAACATAAGACTTTTCTTTCAGGTAAACAATTTAATTTTTTCCCTATTCAAGCATATGGGGCATTATAGCTGATTTTAGAGCCTATACATGGCTTTGTTTTGCCTGATTTCAACATAGCCAGAACAAAATGTGCTAAACTGCATTAAGTATTAACATCAGAGGGTGGCCCAGCAGCCCACATGCAGCTTTTAATTAGACACATGCAATTGTGTGTGAGCTGGTTGGCTTGCACAGAGTTAAATGAGAGCAGTTTGGCCTTCTGGCTGCAGAGTGCTAAATGCTGTGGCACTGCAGCCATGGTCACACAAACCACCCTGCTCACCTTCCCATCCAAGCCAGCCCAGCGTGGCTCTTGCCAGCTCGGCCAGGAGAACATTTGGAAAGGTGTGTTCAACAGTAGCCAGACCCCATTCTCTTAATTATGCAGCTCTCACCAGTGTGCTGCACTAAATCATCCCTGCCCAGGGGTGCTATAATTACTGCTGAATTGCCTGGTGCTGAATAACTTCATATACTGGAGGCAATAATTATTCCCAGAATGCAGCTGTTCCACTTTGCCTGTTTACTCCTGTTCTTCAGAAAAATTATCCCCTGACTTCAATGCTCTTCAGGGCACTTCTGGTCCTTGCTTTGAATATTTTGGTCACAAGCTCAGCCCTTTGAGAGTAAGCTAAAAGACTTCCTTAGAAGACTGAAATGGTAATGGAATAAATATCTTCAGTAGCTCTATAGAACATATTTTTAATTCTGTCATGGTCATGCTATTCATTTTAATTTAATCTCTATAGCCAACCCATTGCTTTTGAATTGCTCAAAATTCTTTTTTCCTAACTTGAAAAATAAGAAAAAGCTAAATTTACAAATCCCAGTAACTAAAGGTCACTTTTATCTTTAATATTTTAATAACCTATTTTAATTTGCATTTGCAACTGGAGGATTTCCATCAGATCCAGTGCAAGATATTGCTCCGTTTCTTTCAGGCACGTGGTCCTTTGCTTTGCACTTGGTGTGAGTGGAGCAGCTCATTGCTGTTATCCCTCTCTCTCCACTTAACTGCTTTTGTGACACTTCTGTTGAATACTGTGGTGATACAGATGGTACCAGACTTTTCATTGGTGTGTCAAAGGTTTTTAAAAAGTTTATCCTGCAAATGCAGCTCTGACAGGAGAATTTTCTCCAGATGAGAGGCGGTAGTTTTACAGATTGGCATTAGCATTAACCCTCTGAAGGGTTTAGCAACGGAAAATATTTCAAAACTCTAAGGTATTATTTAGTATAATTTTAATTATTTAAAATCTGCATCTCAGGGAAGTGATTTTGACTATTTTGCCTACTTTCCATTGGAAGTGTTCAGTTTAGAGTTATAAATGTGCTGTGTTGACCTATCAGTTTGTGTCTGACAGTCTGGCCTCAGTGTTGTATGCTAATTATCTTGAGGAATAACCTTTGGGTCTCACCGTGATTTGGCAATTAATTTTCACTTCATTTTGCTTACTATTTTCTGGCTTTAAGATGTGAAAAATACCCATATGAAAGGAAACACTGGGAATTAAGAGTTAAGTCTATACAGCCTCACACTGAGCTGCGTGAAGATGAACCCTGTGACCTCAGCAGTGTTTATTTGCCCAAGGTGCAAAACTCCTCGGATGTGACCCCAAAGTGCGTTTCTGCATTTCTGTGCATGTTCAAATGTTGCAGCAAACAGTTAAACTCCTGAGAATAAGTGGGGAATGGATTCTATTACTTCAGCAGACACTCATTCTAAACCATATTTGCTTATAACCTTATCTGAATAAAGGCTGCCCTGCTTCTGAAATCTATAATGTTATTTCATTACCCTCACATTCAAACACGCATACAAATCTGACAAGCAGGAAATTCATTGGCTGAAAGCAACTTCCACTTCAGCAGCTGTATCTATTTTGGTTTATTGTCTTGGAGGCTGTGTCAATGAGCATCCCTATTCAAGTGTTCAGTATTCAAGTGCTGAAGTTTTTGATTGGAAGCAGACTAATATTAATCTTCAGTTATCAAAAAGTCTAATTCATCATCTATTTCCCCAAGTCCCCTGTAAAAAGACCTGCATTTTTTTCTTTTGTATATCTGACAGAAATTCATTTTTATTTGCTGAAATAAGATTTTATTTAAACAAAATCACCACCCTAGGAACAGGATATGAAACTAAAGAATTTAAGTGTCTGATGTTATGGCATGTGAAATCAAAATCATTCTCTGTACCTTGGAGACCAGACCTACCAGACCAAAGTCAGGTAAACTAATTAGTGTTGAGCAAAGAACATTTCATATATTATGGCTCTCTGGGCTAATTTCACCCCTTTTGAGCTACTCATTATATAGAACTCCTTAACTCAGTAGGACACAAGGCACTGTACTGAGAGCAAGGTCAGGGAAACCAGACTCTTTTGGGATATAATGAATGGAGACAGAATTCTCCAAGGGATCTTCCCAATGTATGTCAGGAGCACAACAGATCACTCAATAGTGATTATGTATCTGTAGGTCTATTTTTTTTTCCCCAACTGCTGTTTTCATATTTTCTTCTTGAACACTTCTACACTGAATTTGAGAGTTTAATAGGAAATTCTCATTATCTAACTCTGTCTTCAAGGGAAAAAGAAAAAGGTGCACACGTGGAAAAAAAATCAGGAATATGTTCCTGTTGGGTTAAAACTTGAAGTTGATGAGCAGCCATCTAAATATGACAAGGATTCCTTATTTTATGGAGGTATGTTTTTTATGGATATCCTCAATTGCAGAATTCCTTCATTTCATGTGGGCTGTCTGAACATGCAGGAAGAGTCTAGTAAAGTCCAGTAAACTTTTCACAGGCAGTAGAGCTGAGTTGCTGACTCATCCTAATCTATATTTTATCTTTGTTTATCTCTAGTAAACTCTGTGACTCAGTGTGGAGTGAGATAACACATCCAAATCATCCCAGATGCATAAGCAGAGAGATTATGAATTCCTTCAGGAAACCCAAAGAATAGGCAGGACTTATTTTGAATAAAAGAAGACTTGATTGTTTTCAGCAAATAATGGAAAAACCCAAAGTAAATTTGTATAATTTATAAATAAATACTACATCTGCTGCTGGCCACTAGATTGTCCATCTCAATAGTTACAACAGTTTTGCTTTAGGGTTTCGTTAGTATTTGTCAAAAATATTTTAGTTAAGAAAATGGAAAAAAGGGAAAAAAAATAAACCAAGTATCCAATGAAAAGGATAAGTAGCTTAAAATAGAAATGTAGCACTTAAGAAATACTACATATTTTCCCTGGGAATCATATAAAAATTCTCACTGACTGTGTGTTTTAGATGCATGGATATTTGTTGAGTCCTGAAGTAAATGTCATGTAAAACCAGGAAAGAAAACAAAAATGAATTGTGCATCTTAATACAAATTATCCATTAGATTTCAGAGACGTGCTTGACCCATCAGTGTCTACTAACTCTGTGGAATCATTTTTGTTCCTTTGCAGAACCATTTTTGTTCCTTCAGATTTATTTCCTATTTGAGAAGCACGCCTTGTCCATACTGAGCATGAGAAACAAATCTTTTTTGTTATACAGAGCACAAATTGGTAATCTGGAAGAAGCAAATATCTATATACATTTCTGATTTATGTCTGAAGACAAATAGGAAGAAAATATTTCATTTAGCATAACCTTGTCAGTGTTTTGCAGGCTACCTTCAGTCACAGAGGCACAAGCACCACTATGGTCTAGTGTGTCTCTAATGATTTTTGATCCTTAAGAAGCTATTTTTCTATGAACTGCTAAAAGATTTTATACCCTGAAGTACCTCTACTTTCACCATTCATAACTAAATTGGAACACTCAATTTTGAAGTAATAGTTAGTGTGATTTATTATTTACCAAGGCAGCAATGAAGAAATGCATTTGAAAAGAAGCCAGTAGCAAATTACAATCGATTTGCACAATATAACAAATAAAATGTTTTAGGGAGGCAGAGTTGCTGCTTAAAATGATATGTGATCCATAATAATATTTCCAAGATGTCTGCTTCTTTATTACTGTCAACAATTCATTAATCATCTTCCTACAAAGAAAGCAACTCACCCTTCCCCCTGGTTCAGACATCTAAGAAAGGGCAGATTGTGGCTCTGGGATTTGAACCCATGTTGTACAAAATGCTGTTGTTTCAGTAAAATAAACATGCAGAACTTCTGGGTGGCCATTTATGTGCCTTTGGGGTGAAGACACAGAAAATTTCTTATCCTGTGATGGAATCAGAATATGATTATGGTCACATATGTGGTGATATATGGTTGTTTCCCAATAAGGTAAAAGAGTTATATATGGATAATTTTTATAACCAAAAAAGAGGAAATATTCAAATCACAGAATCAGAGATTTGGGTTTGGAGAGACCTTAAGATCACTCAGTTCCAACCCCCTTTCCATGTTTTATTGAACATTTTCCTGTTTGTTTTCTTCCTGAGCAAGAAAAGGAATCAAGCCCAAGATGCCTGAGTTAAAAAAATAAAAAAGTTCTAGCCCAGTGATAGTAATGTGCCTAAATGAGGTAGAGTACAGAGTAAGGTTTGTTGAATTCTCTGCTGCTTGCTATGAGTATTTCTCAGATTGTGTTGGACATTTCACTGCATCCTTGAGATAACATAGAAGAGTGCAGAGGAATGAATTTTCTGCTTCTAGTAAAGCCTAAATGAAAGATTAGATCAACAGAGATGTTTAGGCATGCAAAGATAGAGATAAATGCTGACAGGATCATCAGAAATCCCATGTTTAGGCCAGTGAGTTTATTCAGAATTAAGTGCATTATCCATGTAATTCACTTTTGAAGATATCATCCATCACCAAGCTGGATGCTTAAATGCCACTGTAAATCTGGACCAAGTCATTCTTGTTGGTAACCAAGACTGGGGGAAAAAACAACTGCAAAACTGAAAGAATGCAATGATACAAACAGAGCTACTGCTTTATTTTGTCCTTGAACAAAACAGAGGCTACTCTCTAAACACAGCTCATTACTGTGGGAGAGATCATTCTGCCAAAAACACGGAGTAGTGCACTAAGTTATCTAAAAAGCCTCAGGAAGTTCTTGGCCAGACAGCACAATCTGTTCAGGCACCCTTTGATATGCTATCAGCAGACACAGAGCAATCTAGCTGTGCCTGCTCCCTCTATCCTCTCCCAGACTGCTGCTGCTCCCTGGGTTCTGTTTCTGTGCATATCCATGCGTTTAGAAACCTTAATGGATTTCCCTTACATGAATCCATGCAATCCATCCTCAACCAGTGCACAGGCAGGGTGAAAAGGTGGGGTTAGAACCCTTCATTCAATCAAACTGAGCTGGAAACTGCAAAATGTGACATTAGGAGCAATTAATTTAACCATCTGCAGAAGGGTTAACTACTGCCCTTGCTGTGTTGTGCTCCTTGAAAATAAAAATAACAAGTGGGCACTACATCAGGACTGCTGAAGAACAAAAGGGTAGAAACTCCTCATTCAAGTAAAACAAGTTGCTTTCCAAGTGATGGAGTGAATAAAAGCTCTGTAAAAATCTGTAAGAGCGTTTGCTGAGGCAGCTGTGGCTGAGCAGCCTTTTTTTGCAGTTCTAAACAAGCACAATACTTCTGCATTAATATAATTGCTGCTATTCATTGCCTTCATTCAAGGTGCTTCAGGGGAGGCAATGTGAGGATAAACAGTATGAAGGAGCAGAGCATCACCAGAGCAATGTCTTCCAAAATTCTCTTAATCACTGAATTTTGATTTGCACGAGAAACCTTTCATAGGAGAAAGGGCTGCACTGATTTTTTATTTTTGTTTGAATGCAAGTCATTTGCTTTTGGAGGTCTTTTTCATGGATTTTTCCAGTCTTTAATTTTGGAATTAAACTCTGCCACTTGGATAAGGCAGACAGGCAGCTAATTAGCCAAGAAATGGGCATTGAGAGTTCTTGCAAAAAAATAAAAACTCACGCTTTTGTAAGTAAAATGATTGCTGAGGATATGGTATTGATTTGATAGTTTTGCAGCTGAAAATGTTTGCTAATTGGAGAACCAATTCTGTATTTTTATTCTCAGCACAGAATCTAGAAGCTTCTGAATTAAGCATCAAGAGCAAATACTTGCTGAAGGAAAAATGAATCCAATAAAAGCTCAGGACGTGATACTGGGTGACACAAGAACCTGGCAGCTGTGCTCTGGGCATTCTAAAAGTGCCCTGGACATGGACAGGTAGAAATAATCCTAAACATGAATCCAAAATTAATATCAATGGATGCTAGTAGGCAATTATTGCTGGCCAAGCTAATAACATTTTTCAGCTCTGGTTTTCATCAAAAGAGTCCCTGGGTTTATAAGTCCATCTGTCAGAGTGATTAACAAGGAGATATAAAACCTTCTGATGTGCTGCCCTTGCTTTCACAGAATTTTCCCTTTTTCTGACAAATTATTCTGATAGAAAGAAACTGGTAAAAGGATAAGGGGTAAAAGGGAGAACTAAAAATGTTAGATGTTTCTTCAGAGCCTTAAACATTCCAACAAAATATCTGAACAATATGAGAATTAGTTTAGGATATTTTTAAATTGATACATTATTTTTATTTATCTCTATATGTATTTCATCAGGCAGTGTTAACCAGGTGTTAATGCAATATTCAGGAAAGAGAAATCACACCCCTGTTCTGTTTCACATGTCATTCAAACAGCAAAAGTGTTTGGTGATCTATGGGAGCTGAATATTTGCAGTCTGCTGGTAAGGGCTGACAAATGACACCAATCCCTTCCTCACATCTCTTTGAATTTTCTCAGGTTTTTTTGGTTTTGTTGGGGACTTTTAATAAATTTTCCTCTCTATTCCACATAAGGTATTGATATTTCTGAAAAAGTGCCAGCCACTACCTTGAGTAATTTCAATAAATATATGTCCAGCAATTCAAGAAGAAAGAAGGGTTGAAGTAAATCCACCACCACCACCCTGCTGCCAGCCTGTTCCCTGCTTCACACCCCTCCACCACCAAAAAAAAGTTATCTATGGAGCTCTGGGATGCTTGCTAGGAAGATAACATAAAATATAGAGGTATGAATAAATAAGAGTGCTTGTTTCTTCCAATGTGTATGTCCTGTGCTGGTTTATGTTGCTTTCATGTCCCTCCCTTCACCCCTACTGTCTCATTCCTTTTATTAATTGCTCTGCTTTTTCTCCCCTTCTTTTTTTCTGGCCTTTCTTCTGCAAAAGCATAACTTCTGTTCTGCTCATTCATTTTTCTTTTCTTCATTGTCTCTTCACTGTGTAAGTCTCCTATCCTTTACCTAAGTGAGATTTTTTTCTGTTCTCTCATTTCACTCCTTGTGATTTGCCTGCCCCTCCTTCTGGGTCTAATTCTTCCAATTTCTTTGTCATGTGAGCTCTCAGTGACCTCTTTGCTCTGCATTCTGCCTCTACTCTTTCTCTTTATGGCCTTCTACATAAGTGATCTAATTCTTTTCTCTCCTCCACATTGCACAGCTGGGATCTCCAGCTCTATCTTCTGATCTTCACAGAATATCCTGTGGTGGAAGGGTCCATCAGGACCACGGAGTCCAACTGCTGGCACAGGACATTGCAGGAGTGCCATCATGCGAGGGCATTGTCCAAACCCTCCTGGAGCTCTGGCAGCTTTGGTGCTGTGCCCATTCCCTGGGGAGCCTGGGCAGTGCCCCACCACCCTCTGGGGGAAGAACTTTCTGATATCCGACCTAAACCTCCCCTGACACAACTTCAGGTCATTCCCTCAGGTCCTGTTGCAGAGAGCAGAGATTGGTGTCTGCCCTTCTTCTTCCCCTCACAAGGGAGTTGTAGTTGTGGTAAGTTTTTTCTCAATATCCTCTTCTCCAGCTGAACAAACCCAGCACCCTCAGCTGCTCCTCACACTTCCCCTCACAGCCCTTCACCATCCTCGTTGCCCTCCTTTGGATTCTCTTTAACACTTTTGTAACTTTTTTGTTAATTTGCTGCCCAAAACTGCTCCCAGCACTCCTCCCCAGTTCAGGACCATCCCCTGTGCTGTTCCTGATGCCCCTGGGACATGGATGTCCCTCCTGGCCTGAAGGGCATACAGATGCCACCTCCCAGAGATGTAGCTGTGTTACACCAATGGCAGCTTCTGCGCTTCTTCTGAACCTTTCCACCACCTCCCTACAGCTGCTTTGCGTTGTTCTAGTTGGGCATAAAGCAGACAGGGCAGCCTAGAAGCAGAATTTCTCTCAGAGAAGGCAGAGGAACTGCTGCACTCCTGCTCCAGGGTGCGCTCTGTCCGTCGGAGCGTGCTGAGGGAGGGATCCAGGGCCAGAGCCTGCTGTGCTCTGATTGCTCTGCACTTCCCAGAGCTGTGAGAGGCAGAGCGTAATTAGATCAGCAATGAGGCTTTCTTACAGTTTGGAAACATTTGTAAATCCCACTGATGGTTTTGTACGGTGAAGAGTTGGTTTTGTGTAGAAAGGAAGTTATTGAATTGTGGTGTGTCAGTCATGATAATTAGCAAGGCCTGTGCTCGCTGCAGCAGCATGATGGGCTTTGTTTTTTCCCTCTAGGCCTATCAAACTTGGATAACAGATATTTGAAGTTTTGCCTTCACATCTAAAACCCTCTTCTCACAGGTGGAGATGCATACTGGATCCAAGGCCTGGAGAAAAAACTGGGTATCCATAAAATTGCTTTTTGTGCCTCTGCTGGCCTGTTGGGTGTGATGGCTGCATCCACTGATGCTGTTCAGGTCTTGCCTTTTATTCTTTTATATATTCTCTATATTCTTCATACATATATTTCCAGCTCTGTAGTCTATTGTACAATTTCCCAATACTTTTCCATGGCCTTTCCTTAAGCACAAAGACAAAACAAACTCCAGAGCTCCAAGCCCCCAGAAGCAGAAGGCCCCAATCCTCTCTTGGTTTTTCCTGGGAGCCAAGGCCAAGAACAACTCTTTGAGATGCATTCTCATGGACAAAGTACAGCTGGTGCTGAAGGGGGGCTCCAGAGAAGGGGCTTGACCTGTGGGAGAATTGCACTTGTCTTCCTAATTGGTGGTTTTTATAAATTATAGTAATTTCCCAAAACCTATATCCCTGTGGTGAGTACACCCATGGCTTTTACGGACATCTTCCCATAACTTCCTCTGAAGGCCTTCAAATAAAGATCCACTTTTATATCACCTCCTTAATAAAATCTTCTTGAGTTTCATTTCCAGGTTAGGAAAATGCAACACCACAGGAGCCCATGAGCTCTAGGTTCCTGCTGCTCAGTTGTTAAATTCTGGCAGGTTTTCCACTCATCAGGACCTGAGTGGCAGCCACTCAACCACGCTTGGGCAGTTTGGGCATTAACCCAGGCCAGGAACCCCCCTCCACCATGCAGTGGTGGTGGGACTGCCCAGCTTTGGCACAGAAGGGCTCAGCTGAATGGAAATGAGCTGTGCCTGTTGGTCCAAGGGCCCCAAAATGGTTTCAGGATTGCTTCATTGTGAAAACGGATGTGTTATTTTTAATCTGCCCAAAAGCAGTTCTGCAACATCCTATGGAGCTGAATTCAGGAAATCACTCACAATGGTCATTTTGTGTCTGCAGTGCCAGACTTGCAGAGAGATGGGCTTAGACATGCCAATAGCCACAGAATTTTCCAAGAATAAAATCAATTCCTCAATTCCTTCCCTGAATCACAATGTGAATATATTGCTTAACTTTATTTATGAGCTTAAATGGTAAAATTAATAGTCCTAGACCTGTATTTTTTAATATATCAAATACTTTTGTCTTTTATTCCTAAGAAAGGTGAAAATATAAATGTTTCTGCTGTTTTTTTTGTGTTAGTTCACTTTGACCACTCATCTTACACCAGTGGAAACCCATGAAATATTGCTAATTTTTATCAGCCCAGGTAAAAAAGACACAGACAACTCAAAAGTTTAGTTTCTTTTTTTTTCATAATATTCAATATTTTTTATGTAAGAATCCTTTTCTGTCCACTCTTTCTTCCATGTGCCTTGAAATGGGAAAGGCCTGAAAGGTTTTCAGAGAGGTTTCCCATGCTCTTGTACAGGCAGGTCATAAATCACAACTTGTTAGGTGCTGAAATTACCAACTCCCTTTTATTTTTTTTTCCTCCCAGGCTAACAGCAACAAACTTAGTCTAGGATGGGTTTTGGTTTCATTTTTCTTACCAATTTTGAATATACTTGTACCAATCCTATTACTAAAAACATTTCCAGTTAACCCTGAAGTCCAACAATGAATGCTCCTCCTCTATCAGAAATCTGTGTGTGCTTGGCATTGACCCATTTATTTCACCTTTCCCTGCAGGAAGAAATTATTTATTTTATTCAGAAATGAATATTGGATGTGCTGGCTAAACCTGGAGCTCTACATGTCTGAGGAGTTAACAGTTCAAGACGACAATGTAAATCTCAGCATTGATTCCAGCCCTCCTCACTCTGTAGGTACTGTTTATTCTTGGAGCCAGGTTCCCCTGCGATCTTGCTTTGCAAGTAATTACTGGGTTGGTGTTTAAGGCAGAAAGCACTTGTGGACTGCTAACACACAAGCTGGCACAAAATTCTCTGCAGGTCTTGACTCGTTTTTAGTTCTGCAAGACTTTTTCAGAGTGTTCTGATCACAAATCGTTGTTGAGATGTCTTCATTCTGATCTCAGCTGGCTCTGTTTGCTGCCAGAACCGAGTTTTTAACTCTCCCCACCCACCCAGGCCCATTTCCTCAGCTCTGGGTGCTCTCTCAGTGCCTCCCACACTGCCTGGCACTGATGATCAGCTCCTCAAAGAGTGACTTGCACTCCAACTGGGCAGTTACAGACAAAGGTGCAAACTTTGTTTAATTTTTATATTTAAAAAATCTTCAAAGTGTCTTATGAGCTCTAATGACAGGGTTATCAACAAACACAAAGGAAACACAATGTGAATTATTTATTCCTTCATCTACTTACCAACTGAAAGGAAGTCAGCTTCTTATTTAGAGTCAAACCCCAGCTCTGCCAGAGACATGCATTGTGCTGAAGGAGTCAAAGATGTGATGACAAAGCTATTTTAGCAAAACTCCTCCAAGGCAAATGTTAAATAATATATTTAAATTTAAGTACCTTTACATATAAGTAAATATAAGTGTATTTATAGACATGTCTATATAAATAGTATTTGTGTATGTGGTACATATATATATATATATATATACAGTTTTTATAACAGACACATAAAGAGTTTATCTAAATATATTTATAATTTCATTTTTTATGACTGAAAAATAAAAAAGTCTGGTTTTTTTCTGTAACAGACTCCAGCACTTGACACACTTGATAATACTTTCTCTCCATTGAGATTTACAGAACACCAGAACTCCCTCCCTTTAATTGGGATGACTTGGGCAAAGGCACATCAGAGTAAATCTACAGTTCCATTTTAAAATCTGGTTAACTAAATTTAAAAAGTTTTAATTTTGGAGCTTCTAGCTGGATAAAAGACTTTGAAACTGAACATTCTGAAATTTATGAGCTCCCCAGCTAGCAAATTTTGCAAACCCAATGCAGTAGAGATTATGGAGATTCCAAATTCCAGTGGTTGCCAAATTTATGGCACTTTATTTTACATAGATTGTATTGAGAGCTTCATCTGGGAAGGAAATGGAGTAAAACATTCATTTTCAATAAGTTAATTTGTTATTGATTTTAGATTTCATACCTATACGCTTGTAATTGTTCCTCAGTACTTTTGGAATCCATGATGCTGAGCTGGTTGACTGAGGTGCTTAGGTTTATAATGCTTTTAAAGTTATCCAGAAATTCTTAGAAGTGATTAAAAAGAGTAATTGCCTAACTTAGTAACTCATGTAGAGTGTGTAAGACCATGTCTAAGCTATCCATCATAAAGCAAGCTTAGAATTCACTGCATTCATATTTAAAACAACCTGTCACCATTTATAATCTCAGTTTGCACTCCTCAGTGTAAGAAACCAGATAATGTGCTAGGGTATGGTTAGATAATGTTCTGGATACAATGGAAATGGAAGAAAAGGAGACAAATACAGAAATAAGGTTACCACATCCTTTTTAATCTGTTTAACAGTAATTTCCATCAGAATGTCAGATCAGGTCACATTTCCAAATGAGCTGTGGAATCAGTGCGTGGAAAATGAGCTAAAGAAGAGGCTGATATTAACTCTGAATTCTTTTATTTTGTCAGTTTAACTAGAACTTCAATAAAGGATAGGTGGGTCTTTTTTAACAGAATTTTAAAATTCTGTTGTATTGATTTTGATGTGCACAGCAGGCACATAAGATCTGTCATCTCTTAGTGGCAATTAAAATGTTGGTCAGCATTCATGAGGAACACTGAGCAAGGAGTCCCAATGCCAGCTGAGGGGAGCTCTTCTCCCTGACAGAGAAAACTCTTTGTTCAAGAACTGCTGCTGCCTTCTGATCCTCAGGTTCAGTTACTCATTTTCTTTTTCTTCTTCTTGAGTCCAGATCAGCAGAATTTATTTTATCTTTAACACAATGACCCCCAGTTCCAACTGTGCTGTCTAGGAAAGATTCAGCAGAACATTTTATACTTTCTTTTCTGAAGTAGCTCAGACTTCTTAATTATCCAAGTCATAATTTTCTAACCCAAAGTCACAGGAAAAGGACGAGCAAAGACTAGGTCTTGGAAATTATTAACATCAGCTTCATCCAAATATAATAAAGTTTTAATATAAATTTTATTTTAAATATTTTTAGATATTTTACCTAAATTAAAATGAAAATTACTAAATTACCCCTTCAGAAAATGGGAGTAATGTAGTCATTAAAGCTGACTTTATTCAGTTCCCTTTTAAGCACCCAGGAAAAGTACCCAAACACAAAATGGAGGGACCCCTTTTTATTCCAGCACATCTGAAGGCAGTGGAGATTATCCTCATGGTCTGAAACCCAAAATTCACCTTCCATCTCCTCCTTAACCATGGAGGAGATGCATGGCAGAGAGGAACAATAATTTTTTGAAACAGAGCCTGGTCCCCATCAGATCCCAGTTATCTCAAGAAGTTAATGGCTCTGACAAACAATTTTTTTCCCACAATGCTCTTCAGAATTTTTATTTAATTTATGTCCATCTCTTAGGCTCTTATTGATAAGAGTTTGAATTTTCAGGCTTGAGTATCCCTTGTACATCAAAGGAATGGGAAGACATATGTACCCATGGAAAATCAGGGGGCATCATTTCTCTTCTGTGCTGAATAGCTGCCACTTAGCCAGCACCAGATGGACAAGAACCATAAATCATGCCCTGGCTCACTCAAAGAATATTTCCAGCCACACTTTGTCTGAAATTCCAGGTCCTTCCCTTAGTCCTAAACCCCTCTTGATCCTTGTCCAGCTTTCAGAGGATTTAAGGGGGTCAGTCCAGCTAAAATCATTTGTTCTTAGGCAGCTTTTCCTCACCAGCTCCAAAACCTGCTGGATTATTTTTGCAATTGGCAATTTGGCAATTTCTCATGTCTAAAGATGCCACAGATGCTGCAAACTCATTTAATCACAACTGAAGATTTATTTTCTTTGTGCTTTGAGCTGTTAATGTGCCATTTCTGTCCTTTGCTTGTTATGAGTATATCACCAGACAATAACCAGCACCAATATGAGTTTAGGCTGTATATTCCTTTGTTTCTTGCTTTAAAATGTGGAGAGGTTGCAGACAGTTAATTTCTCATTGTTTTTTCTTTTTTTCCCCATTGAAATATTCACATTCTCCATGATCTTATAAAGGAAGCATTTAAAATCTGGTTTTTAATAGTTAAATTCTTAATTGTTTAATGTAGAGGATTTAAATCTTGTAACAAGTAATCTCCAAAGTATTTGCTTCCTGGTTTTAAGAATTATTCACTGAAACCAGGCAGAGCTGTCAAAGTCCCAGAGGCCCAAGGAAGCACTGATGACATTGCTACCAAAATTGTTTTGGAGATTTGGCTGTCACTGTTCACCTTTTGCTGTGAACCATCAGTAAATACAGAAAAAAATCCACCTAAAGCTCCATGGCTTCCCTTCTCACTGCATCTTTGTTTCATAATCAGGCCTTGATACTGTGAGCAGTTCAGAATGTCTATATTGATTAAACCTTAGGAGTCTTCGCTTGAAATTCAGGCTGGTATTCTGCAGGCTATAATGAACATTACGGAATGCATGGCGTCTTCTGGGAAACACCTCAAGATTATCAAGTTTAATTTCCCCATGGAAGTTCTTTCAGCAGTGCAATCAAGCTAACTTTTACTCTCTGTAATGGAATAAGATTTAATCTGCAATTTTTAAGCCACCAACATTTCCTAATTTTCTTCTTTTAAAAAGGGAGGTTTGCTGTGGTTTTAGGCTCCTGCTAGACATTTCCCATAGTGCAAGTAATGAATATTCCATCCCTCTTTAGTATGCTGGATGTGTGCAAGCAGCTTTAAGCCTATGGTTCATAAGGAATTTATGTCAATATTGCAATTAAATCCTGTCTGTCATAATAGTGACCTTTAATCTAGTGTATATTGAGTCCCTAATCTCTCAGATTGTAACTGAGTGATGGAGATGCAAGACTTCATGAAAGAAAGGCAGATCTTAAGAAAATAATTATTTTTTTGTGTAAACTGTGATTTTCCAATTACTACTCTCAGCTGGGACAGAAAATATCTAACTCATGATATGTTCTGATTCAAGATTAATCCTTTTGTAACTGTGCTTTTTGTGATTAAAGACTAATTTTTCTTTCTTCCAGACAAAATCCTCAACCCCTGTGGTAATTTTAATGCATTTTTTTTTCTTTCCCAGTATATCATTACAGTATAAGCATATTGATAAATACAGATTTAAACAATATAGAGAGATATTCAGATAAATAATCATTAGATTTATATTATTACCTATAAATATTGCTTTGATGGCAAAGTGTATCTGGCAAAAACATCCCTAAATTGAGGAAAGTATTTTTTTTTTTTCAATTTATGAAGTAAATATCCAATTTTTAAAATTAAAACTTTTGAGATATGTAAAGATAGCTGTAGATGTTGAATACAGGGTTTAAAGTTTTGGTGACATGGCATGTGAACAACAAAATATGGCTAAACTTGAGTGGCCAGAAATTTTTGACAAATGCTGGACGAAATATTTGCATCACAGAAGAGAAATTTTTACAGATTGTCTGTGCTCCCAGGTCTGTGCTTGTGCCAACAGAACCATGCAAGAAAATTGTCAGCTGTCACATTGGTCTTGTTTGTAAAGCAATTTGAAATGTAATGACCAAAACACAGTGTCAGAATGAGGTGTTTAGGGGTTTTTTTACTTAAATTACTGTTTTCTCCTAGTTATGTTTTTGGTTCTAATTTCTGAATCTCCTTATATTTCCCAACAGTGAGAATAGGGGGAACATATGTTCCCAAATGATCTTCCTTGAAGAAATACATAATTTTCAGTTGCTAAAGGACAGCAATATTACTTAGGGCTATTACTGGATTTTTTAAGCTTCCAATATCTTCTGTTTGATGATGGAGAGCAGACATGGCTTTGATGAAAACCATTTAATTTGAATGTCTCCCAAGAGGACAGCTCAGCAGTGCTTTGGTCACTCCTCTTACAGCAGCGGTGTCAGGATTCCCTCCAGGGAAAACGACACAAATAAAACCAAATCAGGGCAAGCCATGGACAGTTTCTTAAGTAGCTCATTCAAGTTTATTCTTTTCATGCTGCACTTCACTGATATTTTTAAGATGTAAATAAATGAGCCTCCTGCTCAGGGCAGTTCCTGCCATGTCACAGAGCATCATTCCTTTGCTCAGGATGCACCAAGACTGGGGTACAAACAAAGCAAATTTAAATTGGCATCAGACAGAGATGAAAATTTCATATTTTGGAATTTGATTTTTAATTTTTTTACATTATAAAACTAGATTAATAAAAAGACTAATTTATATTTAAAACCTCAAATATTTGGTTAGCTTGTGCCGTACTGTGGAACTTTAAATCCAAAAACCAGAGACTAAATTATCTGAAGTTTTTTTAACCTCTGAAACAGAACTTCATTTATATGGATATGGTCACACCGAAAATGAAAATTTCAAGGATATTTTAATATTGTTTTCTTTTTAAATTCCTGTAGATTGGAATTGAGCTCAGAAAATGCCAAACAACTCTTTGTGTTCCCTTAAATCTGCTCTAAGAAACTATAGTTAAGACATGAACATCCTTTGTAATCTGTGAATGAGATCAGCTCACTTCATGCACTTAAAATTGTAAGAAAATCCTGTTTAAGGTTGAAATATTCAAGTTTTCAATCTCCTTGGTTCAGGCTATGTCAAGAGAGGGCCCCAGAAGAACTTGAAAGAAATCCATGGAGTTGCCACCCATAAATGAAAGAAATCTGATGAATAACATCTGAAGGAAAAATTAGAGGCTTTTCAGGAGAATCAGGGGAGACAGAGAGACAAAAGCAGAAGGGGGAAGGGTTTCAATCAATGGTGTGTCAGTGGCTGTGGAAGGGGGCTGATAGGTGAGCAGGCAGCAGGAAGGAGGATTCCTGCTCTGTTTCTACTTCAAAGGGACCATTAGAGACTTAGATTGGCTCTGGTGGAGTGGGAGGGATGGGTCACTGGTTTGAGAGAGATCTGAAGGTGCATCATAAACGAAAAGCTTTAATCAGTGTAGGAATGAGACAAAGGCAAGAACTGAAGAAACAATTGAATAGCAAAGTTTCTTTTACAGATGAGTGAAGTTCTGTTTTCTTTTATGGCAAATGCCAGAGAGTTAGAAAGGAAAAGAAAGACAAAGAAAGGTTCCTTTGCCCAATTTCTCCATGTTGACATACACAAGCACAAATGGCAGCATAAATATCACAGCAACAGAGGAGATAATCAAAAGCAGAGGGAAGGTTGCTGGGTTTGCAAGCACGAGACCAAAAATGAGAGTTTTGGGTTGTTAATGTCCATTTAGAGAAGGGGGAGATGTGAAAAAGAGAGAATCCTTGATTCTGGGGCTGCAGTGTGACATGGTCACAGGGTGTCATGGCAAGTGAGGGGCAGCTTGGTGCAAATTGTCAGTGTGAGCTGAATGACACCAAGAGTGCTCCAGAAGGTGCAGGAGAAGGACACTGACCTGTAGGAGAGGGCACATCAACACTCAGATCATCTCTGGTTTGTGACTGGTTAAGACTTTTTTCCCCTCAAACTAAACAAAAATCATTCACCAAGAAATCTCCATTATGCAAAATGGGCTCCTCTGTGTGAATACAGTCCAGAGGATGTCAGCTACATATTTACCCTCTTTAAGTAATTTTTTGCTGAAAATATTTGTCTCCTTGCCCTCCAATCCCTGTAACTGTTCTAACTAAAATAGTTCCTGATAGGAGATACAAGTTTCATGAATGCCAAGACGATTTTGCAGTATGAATTTAAAATGTGTCCTGAACGAAAATAATTGATATTTTGTAGGTTGTTCATGTTGTTCGTGTACATCCCTAATCACTTGAGGTATGTTTAAGCTTTTTGACTGATACTTAGCTCTTTCAAATGAGCAAATTAATCTCCTGGGTGCACAGCAGCTCCTCATACCTGGGGTCACAGTGCAGAAAGTTATTTTTGTTGCTATCTGCAGATTGTCTTGACATGCAGCATATACCCACAGGGTCAGAAGAATTGCCCTCTGATTACTTGTACAATAATCTGGATGTCCCAAGGTATTCAAGTGGTTAATTAAATATCAAGTAATTGCTAAAACTACTAAGTGACATTTAATTAGTATGTTAATTGATATCAAATTTGTTCTCACTATCTTGTTTTATGTTAATAAAATCCCTAAACATTTCTTAGGAGTAGATTAGGAAACAATGTGCTCCTAATGTACTAATGCAAAACAGCCTTAAGCACCATTCTGCTTGTGGAATGAAACTTCTGACTTCAGTTTTTATTCCACCTGTGATAATTTCTCTATCTTTAAACTTACTTTTTGCTCAGGATATATTAGATTCAGGAGTAAATGGTATGGATTTTAAATTTTTTAATGCTGTAATCTATCAAAAGAGGGGTAACTTAAAATAGTCTAAGGCTGCCTCTGTTCCCTTGGGCAGGCAGGATGTGGGGAATGGGGAGAGCCTCCACCCATGGCTGATGGCAGGGGTGAGTTCCAGCACAGCCGCCTGTGAGGAGTGGGGGGATCTGTGCTCCACACACATCCCAGAGCTGCCAGAATCACAGCTCTCACTGACGGGGGATCCTGCAGCAGCAAATGCTGCCTCAGAGCTGCTGGTGCACACAAGGAAGGCTGTTCCCCTCCTCCTCCTCCTCCTCTCCCTGAGGAACAGCCTGCTCTGCCTCTCTGCTTGAATTGTCTAACATAGAAAAGAGATGTCTTTGGGCTTGGGGCCAGAAAAAGGCTGACTGAGCTCCAGAATGACAAGAGCTCCGAGCTTGTCCTTCCTTTCAACCACTAAAATGTTCCTGGTGGCCTCATCAGGAACAGGTGAACTGTCCAAAGTTGAATCCACTAAGAGAAAAAGTTGTTTTGCTACCATCTAATTGGAGAACACACTAGAAAAAATAATCCTATGAATATTCATGTGAATTTTTAAATTCATTCCTTTCAGCTGTGCTCATGCCTTTTGTGTGTCAGCTTTTTGTGGAGTTTCTTCTGCATTTTATTGCTGCCAATGCACAGAGAGAGTTGGTTTTACATTCAGGATCACAAAAAAAAAAAAAAAAGTCTAATTTATTCTCCATGAACATTCACACCCAATTACTTCAGAAGAGTCCAACTGGGGAACAGAAACAATGGGGTACGACCACGCACAGGGAAACCACAGAGCTCTGCTGCCAGCCCTCCTCAAATTCCAAATCTGGAATGTGCATGGAAGCACTGAAAAAGGAAACTGGTAGAGGAGGGACTGTCAGAGAACTTTGAATTAGGAATAAAGAAAACTGTGATCTGTTTATTCATGGATATGTCACAGGAAAAAAAAAAGAGGAAAAATTGGTGAAATAAATTATTCATTACAAAGTATTCAGCTCTAGTTTTATGTCACTGAAATACTGCCACAGAACTAAGAATCAGCAGAATGATGGTGGTAGGCAAAGTATGGCACTGATTTTAAACTACTTGTGGATCAATTGATTTGAATTTCTGTGGTTTCTTTTGGATTGTGTTGATTTAAATTTCCGAAATAATTTCACACAATATATTCTTTTAAGTTTCCATTTCTGTATATTGTGCTAATCCTCATTCACGAATAGAATGATTTTTAGCAAGTGAAATATTTGAAACATTCTATAAGGAAAAATGGATTTTTTGCTGAATCTGTGTGTAGCCCTTCTATCAGTTCAGAATGTCCAGTGTATACCAGTTGTACAACCAGTACAGACTGGTTGTACACACTGAGGTAATGACACATAAAACTGTAAATATGAATAATACATATGAACAGGAGCCTATTCAGGTGTTGTGTAGACTTAAATTCTTGAAAAATAATGTACAAAAAATTCAGAAATGACATGTTTATCTATTAAAAAATCTTCAAACAAACTTGTCACAGGAGATAAAAGCATTGCTGTTATTTGAGTCCCTTTGTCCATTAACCCTCACAGAGAGCTGGCACAGGTGCCCAGAGCAGCTGTGGCTGCCCCTGGATCCCTGGCAGTGCCCAAGCCAGGTTGGACAGGGCTTGGAACACCTGGGACAGTGGGAAGTGTCCCTGCTCATGGCATGGGGTGGGATGGGATGATCTTTAAGGTCCCTTCCAACCCAAACCATTCTGGCATTATGTGAGTAATTCACTGCCTTCAGCCATGAGTGTGAAGCCTGAACCTGTGAAAAATGAAATAACATAATTACTCATATGTCTTTAGATTATCTTTTTAAAGTCATGATTGTTTTTTATCTAGAAAAGATTAATGTTTGATTACTAATTTTGTATTGTGAAGTCTTCTGGTAAGAAATGTCTGAGATGAGAAATGTCTCTCAGTTATGATTGCTGTTTGCTTTGAGTGTGGTTTTGGGCCTCTCTTCTAGGAAATGGCAGAGCAGAAACAGAAGAGTACTGTGGGCTGTAAATCCACCAACACTGATGGTAATGCTTTACAGCACTGCTGCTGTTCCATTTTTGTTGCAATATCAGAGAGGTGATCAGTGTTGACCAATAATTAAGCCAGTAGTTTGGTTATTTTCTGTGCTGCTAATACGATTTCAATTGTTTCAATTATATTTGTTCAGGCATGAAATGCAATATGGATCATTCAGTTAATTAAGAGATGCAATTTGCTTGAAGTCCTTTGTCCAGCAATGTAAATCTAAGCCCACCAGTTAAAACCTGCCAATGTGAAATCAAAGGTGAAGCACCCACCTGTATAATAAACCTGGCTGTACAATGCAGTTGCAACAAGTCATAGTTTGCAGGTAGATAATAATATATTTTAGTTATTAAAGCTTTCAGAAATCTGTCGTTTAGAAGATCTGATATTTAGCTTATAAATATATATATATTTATATTTAAAATGTGTATATGTTTATATAATATTCTAATCACTATATTTTTAAAATCTGCTTGCTACCAACCACAAAAAACCACTTTTCACATCTACCCACATAAATAACAGTGACCTTTCCATGTGTATAAATATAGAGGCACAAAAACTGAGGCCTGACAAGTTCCTGTTCAGTGTCTTTATGAACCATTCTCCTCCAACACTTCAATTACAAAAGGAGCAGACTCCTGATATTTGGTCTGATAATAAGGATATTTCTCTCTACTTCTAAAAGAGTCTGCAAAGAAGCTTGGTTTCTCCTGCTGTTTTGTAGCTGTTTTAAGAGAGGATTTTCTGGTCTCTAGGGCTGCTGCTCTGGGTGGTTTCATGGGCATCAGAATCCCATTAGAGAGAAAAGAACCACACAGCTTGGAGCTGAGCTCATCCAAGGTCCCCTCGACACTGCTGAGCACAGGGATGTTCTTTTGTGCTGCTCCTTCACGTCTGAAAGCATTTCTGCCTTAATTCATTCTCTTTACTTCTGCTGTGCTGAGTATTATTATAGTCTGGTGAGTTCCTGAAAGTGGGAAATGCCAAACAAACAGGTGTCAGACTTCAAAAGAAGCATTTGTCAGGACTTAATGTTCTGAAGCTAAAGGCAACAGCTCAACCTAAATAAGCTCTTTGCAACAGGATTTAAGTTTTCCTAATAAAAAAATAATAATAGAAAGTAAAGTGCAAATCCAACAGCATAGAGAGTGGAAGGCTTAGAAAAATGAGCACCATCTGACATGATATCTTGATTTAAAGCCAGTTTGTATTGTAGCTCTCAAATCCAAGGGGTCCATTGCTCTCAAATCTTTTCTCCCCTTGTTGTGTCTGTCTCAGGTTCGGTTTTGAAGGATGTACTCACCTGTAACTTCCATGCAGGACCAGTTAGGGATGTCAATCAGCACAGTATTTAGCATTTTTCCCATCTCACAAGTGCAACCTTGCCTGTGGGTGGGTTGGAGCCAAGGTTGAACTAAACTGGGGAGTTCCCATCAGCAAAGGCATCAGCAGGAGCTGAGCTGTGGGCTCAGCAGGTCCCACTCCACTTCTCCTTCTCTCCTTGTAGTAGTCATAATTCCATCCTCCAGCTGAGTGCAGGGACAGAGAGACCCTGGGATGTTTGCTTTTCACTGATATTACTTGATGCACTATTGTACTTTAGGTAGAGCCATCTTTTCCATCAGCTCCAGCAAACATTGCTGTGTTTGTTCAGGCATCCCCTAATTAAAAGGCACTGACTCTGATGGAAACACTCAAATGAAACGTGCTCACAGTGTGCTTTTTCCCAATATATCTGGATTTATCCCTCAAACAAATGTCTATTGTGATTCCTCATGACCAGCAGCTCAGGAATCAGATGTGAATGCCTGGATCAGGCTGCAGCCTGTGCTGTTCTCAGCATGACAATTTTGGTGAGGAAAAATAAAATCGGACCCTCACAGCATTGCTAGGCAATGTCTGATCTGGGCTGAAGCAGATGTACAGAAAGGCACAGGAGAACCCTCACATGTATTAATGAGGTTATTTGTGGGCTTCTGGCATGGCTGTGATTTGTCTTTTGGCTGGAACAGATGCACTGAAAGAGGAGTGAGTGTGTGTCTGTGTAACAATGCCATGTTAAGGAGCCTTTAAACTCTGGTTTGAAGGCATGGGGATAAGGAGCTATAGATTATTATCATTAGAATGAAAGGGAAAAAAGCAAAAATAGCTCTGTGCAAGGAAAACAACTCATATGCTGTGTTGGAACACAGTTCCATCTTCTGTCTTTGCAGCATTTCTCTATGACGGATGGTGGGACTCAAAGTCCTCCATAAATTCGGCTGGCAAAGCCCCAGACACAACAAAAACAGATGAATTTTACTGATCTTCACCCTTGAGTGGCTCCTTTCCAGTTCTTTCTTCATGGCTGCATTCTGTACATGTCCACTTTAGCAGAGGCAAGAGGTTTCTGTGAGGATGAACAAAGGATTTTCCTGCACTTGTTGTGTTGATACATCCTCAACATGTCTGGGTGTTCAGTGGACAATGTACCAAAAATATCTTCAGAAAATTTTGCTCATATGAGAAAAAATTATGTCTCTCAGGATGATAAATTAATACAAGGATTTTATTTGACACCTGTGTTTAATTTGTCAGTGATTTTGTTTGCTGGTGTCTTCTGATACATGGAATAAATATTTTCTTACTCCATCTTACTTCTTTTCAGTTCTTACACCAAAACAATGAGTATGCTTTCTTTTCTTGCTAGGGTTTCCTTTTTCCTGTTGATATTATTAATTGATATACTTGGTTTTCTAACACCATTGCAGGAAAATTAAGATAATTTTTTGTTTGTTTGTTTGTATACATTATTCCTTTGGTGTACATGTATATCCATTTATCTTCTGCCTTGCATGTCTCATGGGCCTGTGATGGCTTCTGGCTCCTGCTCAGTGCAGACAGAGTTTGAAATGTTACCAGGAAATCCAAAGGAAATATTAGCAATTTGGTGATTTTCAGGAGTTTACCCATGTAAGACATGAATGTCCTCTCTTAAGGACAAATTCAAGAATCTCTTTCACTGCATCACAATTCATCCCATCAACTTTCCAGTTCTGTTTCAAATCAAGGGCCAAGGGAAAACCTTGCATGGGTCCTGGTATAACCAGCTCAGTGTTATTATTTCCTTTTCCTTGATGGAGAATAGATCAGCCCAGACTTTCAAAAATCATGGGAGAGATTTCTGGAAGATAATTCCATCTGCAATAATTAAAGTTTAACCATTACAAGGAATCCAAAAGAAGCTACACAAATAACTGCACAGCCCCAACCACAGCAGGCTGTTGGGTCCATTTGTAATACTAAAATCAATACATTTAAAGAGAAGGAAAGCAGAATTTATAAATGTAGAATTCCAGTGAAATAGTCCCATGCATAATTGCTGCCCTATAAATGAACAATAGCATCTCATATTCTACCTTTTTAATACAAGTCAATGTCAGAAGTTGTGTTCTCTGGGCTTGCAAAGATTGAAATTGGATCTAAATTATGAATGTTTTCCACTGACCTGTATGGTAAATGATCAAGGATTATGGAAGTCTCATGCAATAATCTGCTCTGCATATATATTTAAAGAGAGCTGTATGAATATTCAAAAATGATTGTTTCTCCCATTTCGAAGAATAAAAGAAATAGAGCTGTTCTGCTGCCTCTACATAAAACATTTCTCGCAAGGTCAGGGGGAGAGGTCAGAGCCACAACAAAAGTCACTCCTGAGAGTGATTTGCCACGTGATCTTTCCTGTGTTTTGAAAGGTCAGAGTCTATGTGGGACAAATTTAATAAAGTGATCCCAGAAGTATTGTATCCAATTTCTGAGGAAACATTCCAGAATGCCAGAATTGGGATTTTGCTACACTGAAATGCCAACTGGTTTGTGATGTTTTGTCTTGTAATTATGAAGGTGGCTCAGCTCCAGCTGAACCAATGATTGTTATGTCCCTGCTCAAAGAGAAAATAAAGTTTATCTAAAATGTCTGAGCACTGATATTAGAAATGGTTCTAAGTGGTAACTTGGATCTGCTTTCTTCTTTTCTGAACAGAACCTGAAGGAGTGAATGGTGCCAATAAGGAGCATAACACCAGTAACCAGCTGCTGGACAATCAGCACCTAAAGGACTCTGCACCTTTTGAGAAACAGTGGATGGGCATTTCTGCTGCATGCAGAAAATGGCCTGAAAAAGCTGAGAGTCTCAGGTCCTTTCTGCTGTTCCTATTGAAATAAAGATCTTTTAAAAAGGAATAAAGGTAGTGTACACAGAGATAGCCATCAAAGACTTTCATTTTAAGAATTGCTTTAAATAATTTTTAGTTTAATTTATATTTACAATATTATTTATGTAGTAGTATAAGATCACTTAAGATGACTTTTCATCCTTATATATCTTATACCTACAAGTGATTTTACACTTGATTTTACACTTTCCACAGTATTTCCTATGAATGCAATGCACTGACTGTGGGCACAGGCTAGACTGTAATTGTGGATGTAGATTATTGGTGCCAGAACAAAACACTGACTACTGGTGGATATTTCTTTTTTCAATATGTGGCGGCAGAATGAAGATGCTGTAGCTCTGTGCACAGAGGCAAATCTCAGTTTCAGCCTGTGTGGATGTAATCATTATTTCCTTCTTGCTGACTCTGCTTCGCTATTGATCATGCCATGCATTTCAGCAGGCTGGGCTGTGATTTCAGCTGGTGAATGTAATATCAGCCTCCATGACAATTACAGCTGAACACCATTTGTTTTCTATGAAATACAGTAAATTTTTCTATTACATTTGCTTCTGGCATCCCCAACACAGCCCAGCCACTGGTTTTGTGGCTCTGCTTACACAGATTGTTTTTTACTTTACAGGTGTTTGTGGGCATTTGTCACATGAGCCTCAGTGGGGGTGATGCTGCTGTGGTGATGAGAATAAACCAAAAGGAAATGCTTGACTTGATGTTTCCTGTCCATGTCTGATTAAGTGTGTTCTACCAGGGGCCATCCAGCCCAAACCTCACCAGCTATTTGTGCAGTATCTAGTACAGATCCTTGGGGGGTGGGAAATCAGAACAGAGCAAATATAGCCTCAGAGAAGGAGCAGTTGGAGCCTGCAGACAATGTGGAGCATTTCTTCAGAGCAGCAAAGCTTGGGCTTGGGACTGAAACCTAAAGGTAACAACTGAAATTATTTTGGTGTTGTTTTTTCACAGAAACTTCCCTGAGGCCCCAAACACTTTCTATTCCTTCCCCTGTGCCAGAAGCACCAATCCATTCCCACACAGGATTCAAATTCTGCAGCTGTTCCCTCAATAACTTTCACAATGCAGTTAGTTATTGCAAATACAAAAAATCTATAGCACACTATAAAGTGGAAATATAATAGAATAGATTTAGGGGCTGGGTGCCTCTCTGAAGACTTAAGGAAGCCATACAGGAACTGTGCAGGGTTTGTATGGCAAATTTAAAATTTCCTGATGGAAAAGCATCAGCATAAATTGTTTTATGACATCTTCTTCCTCTCCATAGGGGGAACAACATGAATTGGTGGGGGAAGGAAAATGAGAGGCAGGACATGGACCCAGTTTGCTCTTGGAGACCCACTGGGCTCTGTACTGCTCATGACAGGAGGATGCTCCTGGATCTGGGCTCCTCCTCAGCTCCTGCAGCTGCAACACCTTTAGATCACCCTGAATATTGAAATGGAAAAGATGGAAGATGTGCAGTGTCTGTTACTGAGCTTCAAAATTTCCTTTAACTGCTACCAAATTGCTGCTTCAGTGGGAACTTTAATAGGCAGAGCCAGCCCCAGCTATGATGAAGTGTGACAGGTTCTCTTTCTTTGCCTATAAAATGCTTAATGGTAGATAATCAGAAACTTTTTACTGAGAAATCTTCTTCACTGTTACTTCCCATTTCAGTTATTTAAAGTGGGATTCTTCTTTCTCATTTAACTCTGGGTTATGTAATTTCCCCTGATGGAACACAGAACAGAACTTCATCTTAGGGAGGATGGGAAAAAATGTACATCTGCACAAGTTATACGTCTAATTATTGCAGCAGTTCAGGGACCTGCTGTTTAAACAATTTATTACATAACATATTGAAGTTATCTCACAAAATACCTGGTTCTGCCATTTATTTTCTATTTGTTAGACTGATGTCAGTTCCAAAAGCAAATCCAAGAATTTTTAGATTTTTATTTTAAAAGGTATTTACTTGTGGTTGTTCAATCAATATGTATCTTCTGTTATCGCATTTGGTTATAAAAAACACAGTGTTTTGATATAAAATCACAAATTAATCACAAAATGTTGTTCTACCTTCATAATGCAGCTTGTCTTCATTTATTAAATGTTATTTATTAATTATTTATTTATTAATCAGTTAATTATGGGCTTTGTTTAGTGGTGTCATGGTTTCAGCCCAGCAGCTGCTCAGTCAGGAGCCACCTTCCATGAGTTCCTTAAACATCCTGGACCCATCAGGCCATAAAAAACCAACACAAGTGGAAATAAAAGTTTTGACTCCAGAACCTTGATGTATTTGAAATTTTATGCCTTTTGTCAACCTGGGTTGTTTTGTTCCTTAATGAGTCCATATATTGTTGTCTATTGTTCTTCATCTTCCCGTAAGGGAAAAACAGAGGCAATTATAACTTAATAACATTCTCTGTGCTAAGAATGTGTGGTGACAGATAATGAAGTCCAATATCCCGATCTGATTACAAGTTGCTCTTTAGATGGGGGACAAATAACTACAAGATGGCAATGTCAGAGCAAGGAACACTTGCATGATGAAATATTAATGAAAATACATTGCACTTATGTCTCAATGACATCTAAATGGGAATCAGTTATCAGATCTTGAGTGTTTGCTACAAATTCCTACTCTGCAAAAGAAAAAAAAAAATCCAATGAACTTTAAAAATGTCAGCCAGCAGGGCTTTCAAATACATAATTTACTAGTTTGTTGGCTTCTTATAAATGGATAATAATAAACTCATAGCTAAAAGCAAGCTCATAAATGCTGAATCAAAAATGGGAAGAACACCATGAAATGATAGATGCAGAGCTCTGCATGGTGGTAATTTTCTTCTAAGGAGAAATTGTAGCTGTGCTGTTAAAGCTGTGAATGGAAACCTTGACAGAGCAATGTTTCCTTCCCCACAGGAGGATCTGTGCCACTGTTTCTGCATTGTGCAGAAATGCAGGAGCAAGAGTGCTGGAAATGCAGCTGGAGTTTGATGGACTTCCCTGAACATTATATTTTCATAGCCTGCCTAGTTAGGCTCGCCTCTTTGATACACTCTCATACTTATTTATTTAAACATATGAAAAATAGACTGTTCTATTAATCAGGGGGCAGAATGAAGTCATTTCTCATGGAGAAGTTTTAATCTTAATCAAAAATTGACCTGTGTGTTCTATGTTAAAAAGGCATATATTATTGAATGGTATTAATAGAACCTTTAATGTTAAAATACTTGATACCAGCCAAAATTAGATTCTATTTTAAGCCAGTACTCTGGGCTGAATGGCAGTGAAAACCTCTCATTTTTGGTTTGATTTTTAGTGGCAGCCAGACTGGAGTTGAAAGTCAGTTCTGCTGCCCAGGCTGGTGCTGCTGCCTGACACTTCAGCCCCATCTCCACGGAGCTCCTCATCCCTTGCTGATGCAGTCTGTTCAGCCAGGAGGGGAAAATTGACCTGGGCAGGGCAGGGAATGGAACAAAGCCTCAAAGTGTTCAGGTCATGGGGACTGTTCAGTCTCTGATTTGGATATTTTCATTTCTGATAGCATCACAAGGCCCCTGCACAGCTTGAGCTACAACTTGAGTAAAGCCCAGCTCAGGCTGGAGGGTTGGGAGCAGCCACAGAGGCTCTGCTCAGCTCCTGCTGAAGGATTCCTGGGTTTGGATGGGGACATTCCCACCCTCATCTCTTCTGGACGTGGTTTCATTAAATGGCTTAGGATGGGTACTCAGAGCCACGCTGGGACATTCTGGCACAGCACAAATTCAGTTAGAAAAGGTTAAGGAATTCTTTCTTCCAATATTTATATTGTATCATAACAAGAAAAAAACCCCTCAACTAAATGTTTGGCACAGAGCTATTTAGGTAAATTGTATTTATGTAGAATAAATCCAGGAAGTGTAAAACTAATTGATAATTAGACCAATTTTTGCAGGTTTATATTCTAAAAAATATTAAATCCTAAAGCTCAGACATCTAGTCTTAAAAAAAGGAACTGACTTAATTAAAGCACTGTTATAACAATGATTTAATTGGATTTCTTTTCTGTTCACATGAAAATCTTTTTCATAAGAATGAGCTCCAGCATTGTGGAATATTAATATGGGATATATTCTTACTCACACTACCTAGTCTCATGGTAGGC
Organism: Arremon aurantiirostris; assembly: GCA_035583995.1. NCBI lineage: Eukaryota > Metazoa > Chordata > Aves > Passeriformes > Passerellidae > Arremon > Arremon aurantiirostris. The sequence continues at coordinate 2,694,872 of JAXCLO010000242.1, read as the reverse complement.
CTTCTACCTGAGAAATAATGTTTAATTTAAGCATTAAACCCCTTCAACTTACTTATCCTAGCTTTTTAAAAAAATTATTCAAGTATCTAGCAGTGTGCTAAATATCTTACCTGTGGTCTAGCACCTAAATGAGCCTATATGGGAGAGGATGATCTCCACAGGTTCCTTCAAACCTCAACATTTCTGAGATTCTGTGCCATCCATGGATGATGTGATACCTGGTGATCCAGGTGAAAGCCATGCAGGGGGAAAGAGAGCAAGCTGGTCAGAGGGTTTCCAAGCTAAGCTTGTACTTTTGGAGAACCCTGAGCACATCACCCAGTGCTTTCTGAGCTTTTTGGAACCATTAACAGACTTCAAAATAAATTCCTTCATTGCCTATTTTGCTTTTTGAAATTATGAATTGTCAAATATCTGTTTCTGATGTGGTACAAGTGAGTTTGCAGGAGGCACCTTGATCTGCTCATGTCCCATGATTCATTTATTTCTAACTGGAAAACAGAACAGAATTGGTTTTGTAGGGATCATTAGGCAATTCCTCCTGGTCCCCACCAGGATCCCCACAGCTTCTCCACAGATCCTCCTGAACTGTCACACCCTGAACACAGCCAGGCAATGGGGATGATGGCAATCCATGAAAAATACAATAAATTAATCAACTTGGCTGGGAGCAGCAGAGGTACAGCTAGACCTTAGAATCTAACCTGAGAACTACATTCAACAGGACCTTTCCCCGTTAAAGCTTGACTCCACTGAGTTTGGGCTGGGTTTGTATTTTGCCTGGAAGAAGCAAGGCACACAATCAATCTTGTGCAAAACCCCTTAGTGGAACAACCAGAGATTCCTGGGATTTGCATGCTGCAGTGCCTTTGCTGAGCTCCAACCAGTGGCTCTAAAATCTGAACATTTAAATCCCATTAAAGAATTATCTGTGTGGAAGATGTTTTATGTGATAATTTACACAACAACACATCTCAGACTCCATTAGGTCTTTGCTCTTGTATAATGTAGATCAGCTCAATTAGTCTTTGCCAAATGACTCACTAAAATTAATTCTTACAGGTGGACACATGACTAAATTTGAAACAAAATCTGCATCTCTTTTCATGCACTGCAAAGCCCTGTACAAGAGATATTACATTAGATAAAGAAATAACTGTTCTCTATAGTAGTATTTAGAATTATGGAATCATAGAATGACCTTGGCTGGAAGAGACCTCAAAGCTCATTCAGTGCCACTCCTGCCATGGCAGGGACACCTTCCACTGTCCCTGGGTGCTCCAAGCCCTGTCCAACCTGGCCTTGGACACTGCCAGGGATCCAGGGGCAGCCACAGCTTCTCTGGGCACCTGTGCCAGGGCCTCACTTCCCTGACAGGCAGAAATTTCATCCTAACATTTAATCTTAACCTACTGTCTTTCTGTTTTAAGTTTTATTTGCCAACCATAATAATGTTTCAGATGTTTTAATGGGGTTTATACACTTAAAAGATTTATACACTTAAAAGTGCTGTGTAGCCTCTCAGGGAGGGACTGCTGTGTATTGCAAAGATGTACAAAATGCACCAGCAACTGCTTCCAGTCTCCTCAGCACAGGGAATGGGCAAGCAGCACCAGGGCTGGCTTTTAAGGAGTAACACATTGTGCAACGCATTCTGTAATGTAAAAGATGCTTTATTCTTATATTGTATCCCTCATTTCCCATCCCCACTTCTGCCATCTGAACTCCAGCAGCAGGAGCACTTCCCAACACCTGACTGAAGGTTTTGGCCACATCCCAGCATTGCCCTGGGGGCACACCCAACTTTGGGGCAAATTTCAGACTTTGAGCACACTGCTGGGTTTTTCAGCATGAAGCACAATGTAATGGGCTCCGAGGGAAGGGGAGGGGGCTGCAGCTGCCCCCAGGTGGTGCTGGGGTCAGAGGGAGCTCCTGGTACCTCTATAAATGCAGGGGAGGTGTGGGAGCAGCTGCTTCAGCTCTGCTCTCAGCCACCAGGACCTACAGCAGCCTGTGAAGGTGAGGGAGCAGTGAGGAAAGGTCAGTGCAGCTATTGTGTTTCTATGGATTAGACAGCTTTTCCTCACACATATATGAATCTCTAGTGAATTCCCCTGTAGCCTTGGAGGTCAGTAATTACTGACTGTGGTATGGTACAGCTGTAGTTTTACTGCATCATTAGAGGAACTTCTTCCACTCTGGTGCTTCCAGAGACGTCTCCAATCGTGTCCCAGGACGCTTGTGAAGATACATTGTGTGATTTCTCATTTTCTTGGAGGGAAAATGCTTTCTGTCTCTTGAATATTTTCATTCTCCTGTTACTTACAGGCAGCTTAACATTCAGTGTTTAGGGGGTTCTGCTTTGTGTGGGTGGAGAGTGTTAATGGAGCTCATCATCTGCGCAGAATTCTCTGCTCCGACAGCCCTGGGGGTGTGTGTGTGTCTGTACCTGTGGATAAACATCCACCAATCCAGCAGGAATCACTCAGGGAAGGGCAGGAGCTCCTGGGTGAGAAGTGGCCACTCCTGGGTACAGCACAGAAACGTTGGATGAGGGGAAAATGGAAAAGGAGACCCAGCAAAGCACAGGAGGCTTCGGCTGGGATATATAGCAGTGACCTGTATTGGCTTTGCCTGAAACACACGAGCTCCATACCCCAGCTCTGGCAGCAATGGCAGCGAATATTTAACACAAGTCACAACTTTTACACTTCCACATTTCATATTCAATATATCTTTCTAAGTGTGTTATTCATCGTAGCCAAAGTGATATAAACAAATCCTGCTCTGCAGGCTGCTGTTTACTCTCCAAGTGGCATTTTAAGAGCAAACCTTCCCTCCCTGACATAACGCAGTGACAAATTGCAGCTAATACTTCTACATCCGCCAGCAAAGGAGCACAGCAGTGCTGAGGATTTATTTAGTAGAGAGCTGTGGAGCATATGTAACTGGCTGGCATTTTTAGTGCCCTGCCTTGATTTTGAGACAGCTTTGGTTAAACATAGCTTCTCTTCTTTGTCCTTGACTGTTTAAAGAATTATTTTTATGGTTTTTTTTCCATTTGCTGTTTTTCTTTCATAAACCCAAGAAATCTCCAAAAGCTTTTTGGTAAAATTTTATCTGACGACTTTATACAATCTCAAAGAACGTGTTTAGGTAAGGGGGGGGAGGAATTGGGAAATATTAATGGGAAGAAAGACAATAAAAGATATTTGATAACATTCAGATCTAATTTTTTCAAAAGCTATCAAAAGCTCTGTGTTAATATAAGACTTTTCACTCATTTGGCATTTTTTGTCTTCCTCTGAGACTGCCTTTCAAAGGCTTTGAAATGTGCTAATTTAATTTTTCTGTTGCTCCCCATCAAAATTGCTCTTCATCCCAGCATAATAGCAGCAGATACTTAAAAAAAGAAAAACCATATTACAGAAAATCAAGAGAAATTATGATTATTAGATCATTTTTGAAAGAGTTTGGTTCTACTCAAGTCTTTCTGATCAGCCTGCTAATGTCAGCTGAGGAGGGCTCAGATAATAATCACTTTAAGCCTATCTGGGGTACAGGAGTATCAAAATCTGACAAAGCAGAAGTAAATTTGCTTTGTTCTTCTGGCTTCCCCCAGCAGCAATGGCTTGAAACTTGCAACAATTAAGAGGGAATAACAAACTTTTAATGGTGTAATTATATTTCAAATATGTCCCCCCTCAGCAGAATGTGCTTCTTGTCCCTCAAATGCACAGGGTAATGCATCCTGAGTGTTTGGGCAGAGCCAGGCTGGAGTCTGAACCAGCCAGGAGTTCTGAGCAGGATCTTTTCTATTATGTGGAATTATTCTGTGTAATATTGAGAATTTCCTTCCAATATTTTGATATAGATAAAATACAAAGCTTTGATGACTGGTATTATTTATGTGTCCATACCGGATTGTGAGCATTATTCTCTTTTCTCTGTCCTAATTGTTTGTAAGGTATTTGTTGGTTTGGTTTGTTTTCGACCACTAAGAAAACAAAATTGAGTTATTCTAGAATTTGTGAATAATTTGTAATCCTGGATGTTAACTGATAAACATTGGTGTTCAGAAAAGCAAAATATTTACAGCTGGCACTGAATCAAGGGCTCATTCACAACCTCAGTGTTTCAGTCAAAGGTGGGATGATATCTGTGATCCTCCTAGACACAAATACTTGTGCTGTAGCTGTTTCTGTTGGTTTGGGGGTTTTTTTTGAAGAAAAAAAAAATCTTGGTAAACACCATCTGTCAAACTCAGTTTGAATGTTGCTGTTAGGTAAGTGCAAGTGCCCTCAAGGATGATGTAGTCAATACTTTACTGTGGAAAGCCTTAAAGAATCCAACTTTTCCCAGTGGTTGTTATGGTTTGGAGCACGTTAGTTATGTAGTGTCCATCACCCAGCATTCCTGCCTGTGTCACTCTGAATTCAGGTGCCTTCTCTGCATTTCTTTGCATGAGCTGGAAATGACTTTCAGAAAAGGAACAGCTCACCTGGGAAACTGTCCTGTGCTGTCCTGATAGGCAAACTCATCTCTCTCTCTCTTTTTTGACACAAAAACAACAAACAAAACCCACGGGAAATAAAAAGGAAAAAACCAACATGAGTGTTTCTGCTCATTAAAATTAACTTTTCGCTGGAGATATTGGAAAAAAGGTAATTAAAACACATTTCTGCTTATGATTCCTGCCTAGATACAGCCTGTTTCAGCAATAAGCTTTTTTCATGTTTAACAAGCTATTTTAGAAGATAAGAATGATTATGAGTTTTCTCTGTTGATAGAAATTACAATTAAGTATTGAAATTCTCTTCCAGTGAGGCAATGCCCTGGAACAGTTACCTGCCTTTGACTTGAAACAATTCTTTTTCTTTCTTTTTTTTTCCCCTTCCTTATTACTTAAAGGCAGGAAAGCTTCAGAAATCAGTGGGGTTTTCCTTTTTTCTCCCCCCAGAAGCCATTTCTTTAATGATGTGTTTGAAAACACGGAGTGGGTTTATGCAGTGCTCCACAGTTAATCTGTTATTTCAATGTCTAACAGGCTTTTGTGCCTGGCAAACACCACATCGAATTAGGAGGAGACTTTGAATAGTCAAAATGTGCTCTTAAATTTGTAGCAAGATTTCTTTCAAGGCTGAAAGCAAACAAATGAATACATAACACAGGAAATAAGTCTTCCTTGAATGAGGAAGTTACCCTGTCTCTGCATTTTTTACTACATTCATCCTTGTTTAAATTTGCCCAGGGAGTTTTTAGAAGCTTTATGTCTTCTGGAAGCATTTGTTTTAGAAAGTTGGTAAACTGTATGTTAAAGCAAACTGAGTTTTCTGAAGTGAAAGAAGCTTTCTTCTTGCAAATCAAGGGTTGTTAACATAAAGAATGTGGAGAACTGTACAGAAACTGACTTGTGGAATGATCTTTCCTTAGAAAGAAACATAAAAATTTATTGTTCCAATAGTGCTAGCCTGATTCCATCTCATGGAAATGATGGCATCTCATGAGGAAATCCCATTTTCGTTTTGAAGTTCTAAATAATGTAATTTAAATTTTTTCTGTTGTTATTTGAAAAAGCCAAACATCAACTGGAGAAAGAGAATACTGGAGCAATTTTACATAAAAATGGAAAGTGAGGGGAAATCTGCAGTATTTAATTCAATATACCTCTGCACATTCCCAATTCATGGTTTTGTTCCAAGAAATTCTTGATTTGATTGCCTGTGGTTTATCAGCCGCTGATTTCCTTTCTCACATCACTTTAACTTTGGCAGGATTGTCTAAAAAACAGAAAAAGGAGGAATTGATGTGGAAAACAGACTAGAACTTTTGGTAATTCCCACTGAAGTGCAAAATATTTTACTTCAGAGCTCAATGAGCAGGAGTTAGCATCACAAAAGCAAATACCTGCATCATTTCTGTGAAACATAGAACGTGTTTTACTGGCACAGTAATATTGATTGATGCAAATCAACATGAGTTGCTCAGCCTATGAATATAGAAGCACTGTTAAAATCATGCTAAGTCACATTAAAGCTTCTGAAAAGGCTTTATTATTTCAACTGGAATAAGAATAAAACTTTGCTGATATTGGAGGAGAAAAAAAAAAGAAAGCAGTTTAGGAAAATCAGGAAAAAAACCAAAAAGCTCTGTGAGCCTTTATTTATTTTTTTTGTGAAGAACTGCTCAGAAGAGAGTTTTCAATTAAGCTGAAGACACGTTTGTGTACATCTCCTGTTGAAGCTGAACATCCTCCAGGTCAGTGAAGATTTCCAGCTCTGCAGCCCCTGCTGGTGCTGATTGCTGCTGAAGATGTTGGCCAAACAAAGCTGCACCAGGAGCTCTCTGGCAGCAGACAGTGGGAGCTCCCACTCTGGGCTCTGATGAGTGATTTATTTGTCCCCTTCTCCCCGGGCTCACCCAGCATTACGTGCTCATTAAGTAATAATTGCCATTGATTGACAGGCTGCTGTATGGGTGATGGTAAAGCAAGCAGGGCTATTAAACCTTCACTGCCTAGAACAAGTGCATGCCACAACCAATAAGGCAGATTAATGAGAAGAATTAGACTAAGAATAGTTATATCATGGAGCACTTCCTTTTCTTTTTATTTATGATTAGAGACATGTGGAGGGCATTTTAGACATTCAGAAATGAAAGAAAAACCATGTGAAATCCAACTTGTGCTTCTGACCCCCAACAGCAGCTGGGCATAAGCTGTGCTAATAATTAAATTGGTTTGGTGGTTTTCAGCTGGGTTCCATAAAGAGCATGCAGATCAGTTGCAGTAAAGGACAAGAGGGTATCACAAATAAGATTCAAAGTCAAATCAGGCCTCTCATGGATCAGTTGTGGGGGAGTCCTTGTATAAATAAATATTTAAAAGCTCTGAAAGGCCTAACCTTGTATCGTTTGGGGACAGTGGCCAATTTATGACGACTCAAATTATGATTTTATTGCACTCATTCCAGTGTGTTATTTTCAGAATCAGGGCTAGGAATAAGTTTCGGCATCTTCTCACCTGATCAGAAGCATCCCATGAGAGGAGGGTGCCATAAAAGCCTTGAGCAGAGCTGTGCCTCTGGACTCGAGGTGCTGTGCCTTTGACAATACATTTGGATTTAGGTGCCCTTAATTCTATACATTGAAATATTTTTACTTCTCAGTAGGAGTATAACAGCTGCCTATAATCTTTCCTTTAGTAGTTTTCCAGCTGGATGTTCATGACAAAACAGAATTATTGATAGTTTTCTCTCATAGTGCATGGATTTCTGAATTGTAGCATCACATATTAATGTTTCTTTGGGTTATTTTGCTTTGTTGCATCGGCAGATCAGGTCAGCACTGCCATTGCTGTTGGGCCAAATGGCAGTGGCTGTCTCACAAACTTGATGGGTTTTGAGCACAGGTAATTTCTCCTCTCCATTGTGGTCTCAGGCCTCCTGCAATCAATCCTTTAATAAAAAAGGAAATGCCTTTTGTCGATTTTTGCAGACTGAAAGGTCAGGACAGCACTTAATGAGAACAAAAGATGGAGCAAAGTGGGAGACAGGAGAGGGTTAATTAAGCCCACTGATTGCTGTAATTTTATAATTCCAGAAACCGTTGTCTGTGTTAGTGCTTTAAAAATACAGCTTTAATTGTTATGCTGGGTAAGAAAAGTACCTTGGGGTAGATTCTGCCCGTGCTGTGCCATTGATTGCTGCAGAAATCTGATCCTGCAGTATTTCCTCTGCCACTGCTGCCAGGGCTGGCTCAGAAAATCCCCTGGACCTGCTTGAAATTCAGCAGCAGTGGGAACTCAGAGGCAAAAGTTTCCAGTCTGCGTCTCAATCCTACAGCAGCCTCGATGAAAAGCTGGATAATTGCTTTTAAGTATGGCAAATAAAAAGAATTGTTTGAAATTTTTAACGTATTCCTGTTTAGTTTTAGTTAAGGCAAAACTATAAATGGTACCACACTTAAGAAAGGAGTTTAGCCCTGCCAGCCCTCCTGAATTTGTCTGAACATCAGCTGAGTGGGAGAAAAGAGAAATATTATTTAAAATATTGTGTGCTGTGCTTCCTATCTTATGAAATATTCTTGGCTTAATGTGAGCTACAGTAATAGATCATAACAGGAGAACATGATGGACTAGAATGGCCAAAAGAATAAAAAACGTTATTTGGATGCATTTCTTCCATCCTTAACTCCATTTTAAGAGCAGATAGTGTATTTTCTTAATGAATTCCAACCTGTGCTCACTTGAAAGAAATAAGAGGGACAATGTTACCTGAGAATATCCAGGGATAAATTGGTTTCTAATCTGTTGGGGAAAATACAATTAGCTATAAAATATTTCTCCTTGTCATGGCTGTTATTGCACTATACAGTGTTCTAATATGAGAATAGGGATATTAAATTATAGATATTTAAAACCGGTAGCTTAATAATTTTTTAGAAAAATTCAAATTGCGTGCACAAGCAGGGATGAGGAAATTACCACAATATCTGAGAGAATGAAAATAGAATAATATCTGCCTTGTGTAGAGCAACTTTAGAGAAAAATATTTAAAGTTTCAGACAGTTACAAAGTTGCAATATTTTTTCAGAATTTGCATTCATTAATTTAGAAACTAAACACTGGGAACTGAAATGGAGAAAAACTTCTACCCAGACATTTTTGTAACTAGGATATTAGTTATAAATACTAAAAACAAATATAAAAGCTGTTACTGGATTTGAGTGAGCAAAAGAAGCAAATTCTAGTCTTTCATTTCCGTTATCACATCTGCAAAAGTTTATAAACTCAACTTCTTTGGATTTAATTATTTATGAGACTTTAATGAGCATTTTGTAGAAGGTAAAAATCCTCCCTTTGTTTTCACTTTCAGTGAAGAGATTAAAATAATTAAGTAGTGATTAGACTTGCATTGACCTTTGCTAACAAACTTGCTTCTGGCAAACCTCAAAACTTTTTCCCTTTCCTGGCAACAACTTCATGTGCTGCTGAGGAGCACCGAGGGCACTGCTGGAATCACCCCAGAGAAAAAGGAGATTTTTTTAACTGTTTATTGACCTGGGACAAGCCAGAATCTTCTCTGCAGACTTCTTGGCCCTAAATAGCAAATAATGAATTCCAAGGGCACAGGTGATAGGTTATTCCCATCTAGGACATTGCTGTCCTTGGACTGTGGCAATTCCTAATTTTCCCTGAAAGCCTCAAACAAAGGGCTCTAATATAATTCATCTTTTAATTCTGGCAGCTTGCTGGAAGGTTTTAATGCAGAAAGTTGTGGTAAAAATTCTTGAAAAATCTTCTAAAATTCATTTTACCTATTTTTTCCAGGATAGGGAAAAGCTCTGCTTTTAATCATTACTTAGAAGCCATACTTTCTTTATTGTTTGCATATTTACTGCAAAAAACCATTAAATTTATTGGTGTTTAATTGGCGTGGTTGTTACCCAATGATCGCCAATGTTAAGGTAAAAAAATCTCTAAGATTGGACTTTTTAAATGTTACCTTGAGAAGTATTAGGTGATCCTGAACCTGTCAAGTACTGATGTTGTTAAATCAGATTTTGGAGTGCCTTTCTCCAAAATATTGTTTCCTATTCCTTTGTAGATTTTTGAACTTTCTCTCTGTACTCGGCGGTACTGTCCCCACATGGTGACTTGTTTATTTATTGATGTTAAATTAGAGCAGATCCACATCTGGACCTTAGGAGTGGAAAGCCTTGGAACACTCAGGGAAAGAGAGAAACCTTTATAAAATTATATTTTAAATTCATTGAAATAAATCTGATGGTCTCACATGTAAGACCCAGAGCTGACGTAAGGCTCCATCCCTGGAAGTTTCACCTCTCCTGTGCTAAGGATCATTCCAAGAGCTTTCCAAGGAAAGGTTTATTTCCCAAAGTGACTTAATCCAAGCACTGAGCTGACTTCAGCTGTTGTCAGAGTATTTCCTTCTTTTTCCACCTCCCAGAGTGGCCAGAGAATAACAAACTGAGCAGAATTTCTGTGTCTGTGCTGTGCTCTCTCTCCTCTGGATCACCACAAGCGTGGCAACACTTTGCATTTGTTGCTGCACTGCTTTTATTTTGAATTGCCTTTACTGAAGGCATGTGTATAAATATGATTATTCAAAACAAAACCCCTGAACTTTAGATGTTTTGGATCAGGAATGATTTTATCTATTTCTGACACTGTTTCCTTGGTTACATGGCATCAAAGTCAATTCATTTTAAACACAGATATGTTGCTGCATATCCTTTAAAAAACGTGTTGGCATGGTAAGTGCACTAAACCCTGCTGCAGATAATGAGGTTATTCCTTGGTGATCCTGTTATTATTCCGTTTGGGAAAATGCAGAGGGGAAGTGCAGTCAGCAGTGAGAGCAGCTCAGTGCCCAGCTGAGGATAACAAAGATGGGAAGGGATTGAGGGAGCAGCCCAGGGACTCTCCAGCTGTGTGAGGGTTTTGTTCTGTGTTCTCTGAAGGAGCTCTAATCCAGCTCTTCCTCCTGAAATCCTCCCTGGGGAGGTGCTGAAGTGGTGCTGACTCCTGGCTGGAGGCTGTGTGCTCAAGCTGCAGAGCTGCTCTGAATTCTTCAGAATTCCTAAATTGGGAAATCGAGTTCTGCAGGAGGAGACAGAAATGCTGAAGCTCTCAGTGGATGCAGACAGGATAAAGCAGAATTATTTTGTGATATCTATTGGGTTTGGGTTGCCCCCAGATGAGGGAAGGGAGGAGTGATGGATCTGACTCCATGTGCTCAGAAGGCTTATTCATTACTTTACGATTCTTTATTATATTAAAGAATACCAAACTAAACTATACTAAAGAATACAGAAAGGATACTTACAGAAGGCTAAAAAGATAATAATGAAAACTTGTGACTTTTTCC